>WHYT01017487.1:541956-621420 GCA_009806455.1 Tetrax tetrax
AACAAAGTCCAGTCAGATTACATCACTTACAGTGTGGCAATGGATGCATTATTGTGTACAACTGGTTATGATAGCATAATAAGCAGTACAAAATAATAACCGTAACATAGCAACTGTTCTACTGAATCATACTAGTGTTTCAAATAATTCAATATTCTACCTCTTGACATAAACAACTGCAGATACTTACAAGGCTATAAGAAAAATTCAGCAGCATATTATAAGATCTCTTGCCTCCCATGACAAATGTCCTCCTAAATGCTCTCGGTTAAATTTAGGTCTATAAAGAAATGATGATGTGTGTAGTGACTAAATCTTACGTGATATAAATGCAGATATTCTCATACTCACTGAAAATGATAAAATCTACTTGAATCCCTTTAAGATCTTGATTATTTTTTTTTTGGGGGAGGGGGCCAGTGAGTTCCTAATGTACTGTTAATCTGAACATCTCACATGTGAGCCACCTACATGTGATCCATATGACTAAATGTCAGACTTTGCATGTGAACATCATGCCTCAGCTTCTGTTCCAGCCAAAGGAGGCTTAATTTGATTGTTTATATGCATATCAGGGTCTTCTACCATCTAACAAATCCTAGGGTATTCTGCACGACATCCGAATGCTATTCCAAGAAAAGCATATGCCCCCATGGATATTCCCATGCTGATGTCTCAGATACTCTAGGACATCTACAATGGTAGTATATAGCTACAGTGACTGAATATAGCTTCTAGAAAAATCAATTTGTATTGTGTGGGAGGCTATTCAGTTGACGACACATCTGCGACCTTCTTAGATTGGGTTTTGTAGCTCTCAATATTGATTTGGAAATTCAGTCAGCTGCCTAAATGTTAGAGTTTGATGCCATATGAGACATATGGGTTAACCAAAGCACCTTCACTAGACTAACAGAAATCCATGTGGTTTTGGACTGGCAACTGGAAGGCAATCAGATTACATTAAATCAACATAAACATTATTAGGTGCCTATACTGAGGTATCTATATTAACCTGCAGGATTTAATCAACCAGAAGCAGAGCCTAGACATGCAGTTCACATACAGACATATATTTGCAACAAATTTAGGCATCCACAAACGTAGAGCTGAATCCTATCCTGTTTGTAGTCGTGATTCACTTGCCTGTCCTCAGGCATTTACAGCCATCTAAGATGCTCAAGGACATCCTAAATATGTACCTTGTTCTTATTTTCTAAGACAATTCAATCTTTCTTCTGCCATGGCTTCTGAAAGGCAGTGTTCTTTTCAGGGTGATGACACTTTTCAAGAATATAGTATTTTCAATATGTTTTCAGGGCACAGAGTGGGCCAGCAGCACCCTTGGGGTCAGGGAGCAGGGCACCACAGGAAACAAAAGGTCAGCTGAGCTCTCCTTGACAGCACAGCAGGCAGAGCTGGTGGCTAGTAACAGGGCCCACCAACAGTCACCAACAGTTTTTTTGAGTTTCATGCTGAGGCTGCAGCTTGAACAGGGGTTCCCGTCAGCAGTGGCTGAAGATAGGCCGGAGATGAGCTGCAGTGCAGGCCATCCAGGAGATGAGATCCTGACAGTGTTGGGCCTAGGCCAGCTAGAAATAGGATGAGAGACTCAACTGGGCGCAAGCACTGATGCCCTTCAGTGAGGCCAGATAGTGTCTTCAGGTCCCTGACATACATATCCAGTGCTTGGCTCACTGATCTTTGAACAAACACAAGAAGATAACTTTATTGAGTTGCCTGGAACAGAAAACGTATGATTGATAGTGGTATCATTTTCTCCAAAAGGTTATCTGGATAAGTCTCACAATATGAATGCAGTTTCACTATTAAAAAAAAAAAATGTGCTATATGGGTTTTTTTTTTACTCTTTTATATTTGGGAACAACTATACCATAATAAGGAAAGCTTACATGTAAGATATATGTGAGGATATAACTATTTCCAGGGGCAGGCTTAAAAGGATATGGAAGGCATAAGACATATGTAATAAATAAACTGAATGCCTTTCAGTTAATATGACCATGTGTCAAAACCTAAAGTGTTACCCAGCCTGCAGGTGAATAGAGATCGTGACCTTAGGTTTGTAGGCTTCTATGATACACAAGGACATGGAGACATTATCCTCTTAATTTCTCTACTTTATTACAAATCACCACAAATATAATAAAAAATCACCACAGTAGCAAGTAAGCTACCAAAAAATCACCACTAGGAAGTATAACTAGGATTAATAAAGTGAATATGTATATATCAAACTACCAAAAATTATGATCAACAATCAATAATAGAGTATCAATCAATAGTATAGTATCAATTAATAATATAGCAAAAATTAATATAACAGCAAAACCCAATAACAGCAACAACCAAGTAGGTATATACCATTACAAGTTACTGCAAACTTATAAACAATATAACAGCATGTACACTTACAATAGATTACTTGTATGGATATAGACAATACTGGTATAAAGCAAATGAGATAGATTTCAGAAGGGGCCAAATCATCCTGAAGAGGAGGAAGAAGTGATCACAGAAGGGGACACAATCATGCCACAAACAGGTGGGACAACAAACTGAACCAGTCTCAGAAGTGGACTCAAAAGGGAACCAATGAAGTAACAGGCAGAGTCTCACTTCAAAGATTATACACATCAGGAAGTTTGGAGCTAGTCATGTGTGCCCAGTGGGAGTTCAAGAACTCACAGAGAGTCTGTGCAAAGACGTCAATCTGTTTAGATGTGAAGGGTTGAATTTGGCTGGTGCCCACCAAGCTACTCTATCACTCCCCCTCTTCAACTGGACAGGAGGAGAAAAGTACAACAAAAGGCTCGTGGGTCGAGATAAGGACAATAAGATCACTCGTCAGTTACTGTCAAGAGTGAAAAACAGACTTAACTTGGGGAAATTAATTTAATTTATTACTAATCAAGTCAGAGTACAGTAATGAGAAATAAAAACAAATATTAAAATACCTTTCCTCCACATCTCCCTTCTTCCAGAGCTCAACTTCACTCCTGATTTCTCTACCTCCTCCTTCCCAGTGACATAAGGGAACAGGGAATGGAGATTGCGGTCAGTTCATCACATGTTGTTTCTGCCAATCCTTCTTCTTCAGACTCTTCCTGTGCTCCAGCATGAGGTCCCTCATAGGAGCTTCAGTTCTTCACAAACTGCTCCAGCATGAGTCCTTTCCATATGTCCCTTCTACAAAGTATGGTCCTTCAGGAATAAATTACTCCAATGTGAGTCTTCCATTGGGTCACAAGTCCTGACAGCAAACCTGCTCCAGCTTGGGCTCCTCTCTCCGTGGGTTCACAGGTCCCACCTGGAGCCTGTTCCAGCATGAGCTGTCCGCATGATCACAGCTTCCTTTGGGCACATCCATCTGCTCTGGCATGGGGTCCTCCATGGGCTGCAGGTGCATCTCTGCTCCGTTGTGGACCTCCATGTGCTGCAGGGGAATCTCAGCCGGGAGCAACATTAGTCCTCCCCCTCCTTCTTCACTGACATTGGTGTCTGGAGCCATTCCTCTCGCATATTCTCAGTTCTCTCTTCTGACTGCTGCTGTCACCACAGGGCTTTCCCAGCCCCCCCACCCCTCCTTCTTAAATATGTTATCACAGAGGTGCTACCACCATGGCTAACTGGCTCAGTCTGAGCCAGCGATGGGTCCGTCTTGGAGCTGACTGGCACTGGCTCTATCAGACATAGGGAAAGCTTCTAGCAACTTCTCACAAAAGCCACCCCTGTAGCCCCCCCTGCTACCAAAACCTTGCCACACAACCCAAATGTATTAGGAAAGGAAAAGTATGTGCAGCACAGGAAATTCTCAGAGAGAGAGGCTACATTTTGGATAAAACCTAAATCCTTTTTTTATATCATAGGGCATATGAAACTAGCATTTTGAATAGATGCTGTTAGTTTCTATTTTTCACCTGTAACAGCCAAGATGTTCTCTGTTCTTTCAGACCCATTTGTCTTTCCCGACTGTTTACACTTTTTCAGATGACAAGTTGTCATTACAGTTTCTTGATTTTATGCTTATCAACAGTATCTCAGGATGACTCTGGCCTCTAGGTACCCAGCTGTACTTCAAAGAGCCCAGATGCACTTTTCAAGGATGCTTCTGGTTCCCAGACCTAGTTCCCAAGCTCATAGTTCCCAGGCTGGCAGGCATTTTCTCCTGTTCAGTAATTTTCCCTTTCTAACCAGGTCACCTTTATGGCTGTTCACATCACCATGGTGATAAATGCTTCATGCTAATGAAATTCCTCTCTTTCCATCCATCAAAATCAAAGGTACATTCAAACATGGGTCTCACAAAGAAGATTATAGGTTTTACCTAAAGAAGAAGGAAATCTATGAGATCTACCTATACAGAGAAAACCCATACGTTATTGTTAGTTATTGTAATTAATTTATAAGATTGTTGACGCATTACTGAAATTTTCTTTACTATCAAATTCAATTTGCATACCCCTGTAGCCCTCAATGTGTAGTATTTAAAATTGGTTACTAAATAACATTATAATCTTCTGGAGATAATGAACTTGAACTCAGAAAACAAAATCTGATTTAATCAAATTTCCATTAAAATTAGTACCTTGTCATTTGCTGTTACTCTCTTGAAACCAATGGAAAAATATTGTTTATTTCAATGGCAGTGAAGTTGTGCTCCATATGAAAGCACATACAAAGAAAGCAAAACAAAAGGTACACTATTGGGGATAGTATTTGAGATTATGTTAGCAGTGTAATTTTATTGATAAGTTTTTTTTTTACAATGAGTAGTCAGAAGACAATAGTAGTTTCCATTATTTATTAATATATTGCTATAAACATTTCCTTAAAGTAATTTCCTGAGTAAATGCATTATAAAAGAAATTCAGTTACCAACATCGATGAGATATATTTTAATGTGGATTCTAGTAATCACAAGTATGAAAATAAACTGAATTATTAAAATAACTAAATCTGATGTATATTATAAAATTAAAAAGACTCAGAAGTATGAATAGAAATTAAATGTATCAAAGTTGTCCTATGTGCTAAGACAACTCTGCAGGTCGGTTACTTTAAAAGTAATCACAGGGGTAGTACTGGTGTATTGAAACATTTCTGTTGAGTATATTTCCTGAACATATAGTTTATGCACATTATAGCCCATGAAGTGCTCATCACTGGATTCTGATTTTAAAACCTGTGCAAAAATCACTAAATTTAAAATCCACTTTGAAGTAAAACTAAGCACTTTTGAACTATTTCAAAAAGATAAATACTGTATCCATAATATATTGTATAGCTAAAGCAGAGGTCTGTTGCACCCATGAAGACAGTAGCACACCAGTTTTCAATATTCATAGAATCATAGAATCATAGAATCATAGAATGGTTAGGGTTGGAAGGGACCTTCAAAGGTCATCTAGTCCAACCCCCCTGCAAGAAGCAGGGACATCCCTGACTAGATCAGGTTGCTCAGAGCCTCATCCAACCTGGCCTTGAACGTTTCCAGGGATGGGGCATCCACCACCTCTCTGGGCAACGTGTTCCAGTGCTCTACAACTCTCATTGTAAAAAATTTTTTTCTAGTATCTAATCTAAACCTCCCTCCTTCTAATTTAAACCCATTACCCCTTGTCCTATCACAACAGGCCCTACTGAACAGCCTGTTCCCATCTTTCCTGTAGGCCCCCTTGAGGTACTGGAAGACAACTAACAGGTCTCCCCGGAACCTCCTCTTCTCCAGGTTGAACAGCCCCAACTCTCTCAGCCTGTCTTCATAGGAGAGGTGCTCCAGCCCTCTGATCATCTTTGTGGCCCTCCTCTGGACCCTCTCCAACTGGTCCATGTCTTTCTTATGTTGGGGACTCCAGAACTGGACGCAGTACTCAACATAAGATTCACTTGTTATGAAACCAAACATAAGCACACTAATAACTGTAACTGTATAAACACTTCTGAACCTGGTGGCTCACTGAGAAGAGTGTTGTGTACTAGATGTGCCTTATGCTGGCTGTGCAAGGTCTTCATCCTGGTCGCTTGTTATCAACTTATTATTGGAACTGTCTGTGGAACAGCAAAGAGAGCTGAGAAGGGACTATGTTTGCTTTAAGGAAAGAAGCAGCAGCTAAGTAAGAAGAAAACAAACAAACCAACAAAAACAAAAACAAAAACAAAAACAACCCAGAACAGCCAAATTACAGGATAGAGTATCTGCCTGCAACTTCCCCCTCACGGCTGTTGCCTCTCTTCTTCGCTGTCTCTGACAGTGACTAAGGGATGGGAATTGTTTAAAAACTCACATGCCTTGTAAAAGAATAAGGTCCCAAAATTGGAGGGGGGAGAGAGGGGACAAACCAACTTTGGTCTGAGCCATCCGTTACGGAGAAGGGAGGATCCAAAATCTGACCACCTGAATCTCCGCAATAAAGACTATCACTGACCATGGTCATCAGTGCTTATGCCATACACATAGCCAGATGTGTGATGCAAAATGAATGGGGTGGGATAAAGTTCTAGCAGTTTGAGGTAAAATATTGAAAAAAAAAATCTTAAAATCCTTAGAAAACAAGCAATTATTATTCTTGTAGCACTTGGAGATATGCACTGTAATTATGGAGATCGCGATGGAATTGTGTGAAAACAGAAATTAATTAAACCAATAAATAACAAATTATGCTATAGAAAAGAGGAACCTGGAATCTTTTTCAGAAAGCTAAAGATAATGTTTCATGCCATGTAACGCACACTCAGTATCACACGATGGGTGTCATAGACAACACTGTGCAGTCTTTTCTCTTATCTGCTGCCAGGATAGCAGTTGCAGTTACTTTAGACCCTCTTTAAGACACAAGGTTCTACTTCAGGCTTGATTCCTCTACCTAGTTCTAATTATTAAGCACTTCTTATCTCATGTGCAGTCTGCATATCAGAGCAACAGAGTGGCATGTTTTCCAGATTTTGCTTTTGTGCTCATGCAAAATTCTTACTCTTGAATTATTTTAAGTACTGAATCCCTGCAAACATCTCAGGCAGTTAAGAGTGGTCTAGAGGGACCTCCTGTTCACAAATACAAAACAAGTGAGTAGTTTCTATAGGAATGACTAGAATTAAATAATCATTTTGTCTACAGAGAAAACATCCTCACCAGTGTTGTGTAGTCAAGGTCTTCCTTAACCTCTTTTTCACCTGGGAACGTATCACTTGCATAAATAATTCTACTTCAACCAACGCAACTCTTGCTGCATGGAAGTTCAAATTTAGCAGGAGGGCAAAAAAACACCCTCTTTCTCTCTCCTTTCTATTTCCCACATTATATTAAATGGTCTAATAATCAAGACTGTCTTTTGGGTACAAACCTGTGCAAGTCAAGGAAAGGATTACTCCAGCACTTCCTGCTTTGGCCAAGTGATTTAATTAATTGGCTATTGTGTCTTTGAAAAAAAAAAAAAAGTGGGTACTATCTTATCATTAACTGTCATTACAAAGTTTAGGTGAGAAATCCTAAAAAATGTCTAAGTTCATTTGAGGATTGAAGTAGAATTTTATCAGAATGTACTGTTATCCCTCTTTGTCACAGGGACACATTGCTGTCTCATAGTACTAGTTTTGGCTAGGACAGTTAATTTTCTTCATAGTAGCTTGTATGGTGCTAGGCTTTGGATTTATGACCAAAACTATGTTGATAACACAAGGATGTTTTCATTACTGCTGAGCAGTGTTTACACAGAGTCAAGACCTTTTCCACTTCTCATAATGACCCACCAGCAAGTAGGCTGGGGGTACACAAAAAGATGAGAGGGGACACAACTGGGACAGCTGACTCCAACTGACCAAAGGGATATCCCTTACTATATTACACCATGCTCAGCAATAAAAGCTGAGGAATGAAGAAGGAAGGGGAAGATGTCCAGAGTTTTGGTGTTTGTCTTGCCAAGCAACTGTTATGCATAATGGAGCTCTGCTTTCTTGGAGATGGCTAAACACCTGCTTCCTGATGGAAAGTAGCAAATTAATTCCTTGTTTTGCTTTGCTTGAGCATATGGCTTTTGCTTTACCTATTAAACTGTCTTTATCTTAAACTACGAGTTTTCTCACTTTTAACTTTATGATTCTCTTTCCCCATCCCACTCTGGGAAGCAAGTAAGCAGCTATGTGTTACTTATCTATCTACTGATGTTAACCCACAACACTTATGTTCAACTTGGTGTCTACTTGGACTCCTATGTCCTTTTCTGCAAAGCTTGTTTCTCATTGGTTGGCTCCCCAGCATATTCTGGTGCACAAGTCTGTCATTCTTGAAAAGTAAGTAGTTTCAATTGCTGCTTAAAACTTAGGCTTGTACTTTGCCCTGAATAAGTACTTAGGTCTGGTATACATGTCAATAACTCCTCCTCATCAATGCTATTTTAAATCAGCTTCAGAATACATCTTCTTTCTTCCCGCCCCCGCCATTTAGATTTACATACAATCTGAAACCTTTTTTGATGAGGCATCAGGACAAGACATTTCTTGTGTCCCCCACAGAATCTGATTGTTTTCTTGTGTATACTGTCACTGTGAAATGACAAACAGAAGTTTCATCTGGATCTATCCCTTTGCTCAATTATATTTTGAACAGCATTTTCCTTTGATTAACATCAATACAGGAAATCCAGTAAATCTGAGAGCAAGGCTAAATATGAGTCTTTTGCAGGAAGTGTGCGAAGTCATGTCGCATAGTTGTATAAATTCTATGCACTGAAAAAAAAAAAACCTG
Source organism: Tetrax tetrax (assembly GCA_009806455.1). NCBI lineage: Eukaryota > Metazoa > Chordata > Aves > Otidiformes > Otididae > Tetrax > Tetrax tetrax. The sequence continues at coordinate 550,721 of WHYT01017487.1, forward strand.
TCAAGGGAATAACACCTTGTTTTTCTTTACAGAAGAGGTTTAAGTCTACATTTCTGCAACTGGGAAATTTTATTTTACATTGTATTGCTTTGTAAAGGATTTATTTGAGAATAAAAGAAAACAAACAGTCTAATTCTGCACTGTTGAAAAATGCTTTCTGATTTTAAAACATTTTATGAGTTTCTGTTCTACAAAATAGCTTTTGCAGCCTTATTGATTCATTAGGATGTAAAGAGAAAATCCACCCCCACCTTTCCCACTAAACATGTATATTTTTTTACTCTTGCACCTTGAAGATAAAAGTAAAATATATGCATAGCAAATTTGGAGTAGCCAATATAACTATGCTACTAATATAAAATACATCAACATTTTATTTTTGTATAGATGATTTTTTTTTTTTTTTCTCATAAAAACACCAGAAGATTTCTGAAATATGTCGTTGCCATGGGAAACAAAAAAAAAAGGCAGACTTATGATACTCATCTTAGTGAGAGACTTGCTTGTAGAGGTGTGGTACTCAAGGTGACTCTAAACTACTGTTGCTTCAAGCACAGAAAGACATATTTTGATTCCAGACTTCATGTGAAGATCATGCCTTACTCCAGGGGTAACCTAAATGAAACCAGTGGAATAAATTAATAATTGACTCTAATTAGGCAATTTACTCCACTGTAAGTTTTATTGTGCAGATTAAAACAATGACTAATAGGGTTTATATAAGAGGCTCAGCTTTGTGAACTCTCTGCCTATATCTCTGTGCAGTTCCTCTTACTCAATTTACTAATATAAGAGTACTCTTTGATTAACATGAGGTATGTGATATGTGATATATGATAGATACTTTATATATATATATACACACACATACTATGCTGTAATATAATATATTAAAATATAGTAAGACTTCATCAGACATAACCATTGCTTGGGGAAACAAAAATCATAACTCTAGATATCCTCATCCCGTCTTTCGTCATCTATTCAAGACATATATTCAAATGAAAGTCAATGACTTATTAAATATAGATTGTGTTTTAGGCATGGAGCTGTCTGAATTTCAACTAATTTCCCAATTAAGCTTAAGAAAGCTAAAAATCTGTTTCACTAACATGCCACTGAAGAGAATGACTTCACTCCCTGCTTCTGCAGATATGATTACATTTACCAGGCTCTGAAAACACCTAATATAGACTGGCATAGGGATGTTCTGGGGTCAAATGGGAGGAAGAAAATCTCCACATAGCTATGATATCCAAATTATTATCTTAAAGAAAGGAAGATATCACATACATCAGAAATTATATAGTCTTAAGTTTCTAATTTTATTTTTGTCATTCTCAAATTTGGAGCACAGTAATTTCATTGCAAGAATCTGAACTGAGAGAAAAAGAGAGTTAAGCAAAGGTGATATAAAATGTGAGATCCTAAAAGGTAGTATGAGATCAAAACACTGAGGCAGGTAAAGTAGATGACAAATACATGAAGCAAGAAAACCCCAAAGATTACTGATCACAAATTTTGTCGAAGAAATAATAAAAGACTATAAGTAATGTCATAAGATTAGCATATTTGTATCTGGACCACAATGATCTTAAGAAATATTATTGTCTGGACTATCACTTCAGAAAACAATTTATTGAAACTTGTTTTAGAAGCATCTTGTGGAAAAAGAGGGAAATGTTAAAAGCCTATTGTCATAACTGTAAGCTTTGATCTTTTAAAATACTCTGTTGGTTTCCATTTTTTTTTTCTTTTTTCAGCATCATTGAGCTCTGCTTTACTCTGAATCTGCTCCTAATGAAAGAATACTGAGGCTGTGACAGCTATCAAATCATTCTGCAATACTATGGCTCCTCATTCTTTCTTTTGTTAAAAGAGGCAAAACTCTTGTGAAAATATTGCAGGTACAATGTATTCTGAAGTTCTTGGTATTTTCTTTCTCAACAGCTTGAGCCTATTCAGTGCCACCCAGGCTCCTGATGTGAAGGCAGTCAGATGGGGAAATAGCAATTAAGGCAAGTTGAAATATAGAAATAATTTGTTCAGTGCAGTTTTCATTATTGTGAAACAGCTTGCTGCAACTCTGGTTTATTAGGAATGCAAGCTTATATCTCAGAGTACTGAAATGATTTGTGCAAAGCATATGCCTTGAAAGACTGCAGTAACAGATTGTCAATTTTGTGTAAGGTAGAATTTAAAATAGTGTCTTAAATGAAAAAGAATTGCAAATACTTTTACTAAAGTGAAGCTGACGTGTTATTTTTTTCCCCTTACATTACTTTCTAATGTACTTTCAAACCAAGCAATGAGAAAATTGTTTAAATGGGCCCATCAAGTTACCTCATTGCTAGCAATTTGTTCCCATAAAAAAAACCCTAAGCTTCTCAATTTTCCTTAAAAAGCTATTTCCAAATAGCAAGAATTTAACTAATGAAATGTAACAGATAAACACTTTGAAAAAAAAAATCAAAGAAATTAATAATTTTGCAGACTTTTTACAGAAATATCTTTACAGACTCACCTTTTTTTTTTGGTATTTTATATGTAATAAAAAGATATTCATCAATGTCTATCTCATCTGATTAATTTCTGAAGAATCTTCTTCAATGCAGTTATTAGAAGTGTTTAAAATACTGTTAAGATATACGTAAAAATGTATGAGAACTACTAATTTCTGAAACTTAAAGTCAGCCTGTCAGCCAGGCTGGATAGGTGGGCCCATGCCAACCTCATGAAGTTCTACCAGGCCAAGTGCAAGGTCCTGCACCTGGGTTGTTGCAATCCCAGGCACAAATACAGGCTGGGTGGAGAACAGATAGAGAGCAGCCCTGAGGAGAAGGACTCGGGAGTGATGGTGGATGAGAAGCACTGCTTCTGGAGTTTGTCTCCATCTTTCTTATACACCCCCTTTATGTACTGGAAGGCTTCTATAAGGTCTCCCCAGAGCCTCCTCTTCTCCAGGCTGAACAGTCCCAACTGTCTCACCCTGCCCTCATAGCAGAGGTGCTCCAGCAGTCTGATCATATTCGTGGCCCTCCTCTGGATTCTTTCTCCAACTGGTCCATGTCCTTCTTATTTTTGGGGCTCCATAGCTGGATGCAGTACTCCAGGTGGGGTCTCACCACAGCGGAGTAAAGGGTGAGAATCACCTCCCTCAACCTGCTGGCTACACTTCCGTGGAAAACACTGCAGTAGAATCTTTCATGAAGAATAACCTCACTCCTTATACCGAATCTTAAGGCAATTGGAGATCTTTTTTTCATATTTTTCTCAGTTTGAAGTTGCTTGGCAACACAAGACCAGTATCTCAAGCTAAATTGAATTAAGAAATTTAAAAAGTTGGAGACCAAACAAAACAAAAAAATCATGATTAAAAAAAATAACCAACAATTTTATTCTTGTTTTTAATGCATTAATTTTCAAAATAAACAAAATTCTCTCCCAGGATACTATTCAGGTTATTATTTGAGCTTCAAAACTTTCCAAGTTAAGGAAGACTTAGGATATCAGTTTCCCAAGCAATTGTTTTATCCGAAAGGTATTGAATTATGAGGTGTGGACTCCTTAGTCCACATCTATCCAATCCACAGCAGATTTTTTCCAATATTGTCTTCTGGATGAGAGATGGAACAGATGAAAGACAGGATGAGTAAGGAAAGAAGTAGTTTTTACTTCATTAGACATTAAAAGTTTTCATATTTCAGAAGCTGGATAAAGTAGAATGTGATAATTTTATTATAGTATTACTGATGACACCTTGGAATAATATACTAAGTAACTCATTTTCAAGAGTGGTCTATTAATTTATAATCTCTGCCTTAGATTCAAAAGTGAGTTAGGATCTTTTGAGGCACCTTTCAGCCTTCTCCTTTCATTAATGTTGAAAGTTGTGTTACAGGTTCACTATGACAAGCAATGTTTTAAAGGAAGTTAGAATTGTTGCAGTATAACTATATCTCACTTTAAAACTCTAGGAAATTTGAAGGGAGTCAAATATAACTTAAAGGAAATAAATTTACTGTTCAAATGATAGAAGTGTTGTGCACGAGAAACTTAAAAGCAGCTTATTTGTACAAAAACTATGTTACAATCACTGATGGATAAAGTCAACTTTGAATGCATATGATGCACATTTTCAGGACATCTGTCTCTAATAAAAAGGTCTTTGCACAATTTACATCGTAGGATTTTCCTCTTAGTATTTAAAAGGAAAGTATGTGTCTGTTAGGATCACTCAGTTTTGCTAGCTCTACTTTCCTTTTATGCTCACTATATGGAAAAGGCTATGTCTAAATTATAGAGGTTAGCACACTTCATGAGGGGGATGCATCTACCTTAGTGCATGGTAGAGATTTTGTGCAGACAAGTATTTATGTTTTGTGGGTTTTATTATGAATTATGCACTATATCTGGACTTAAGACATACTTGAAAGTGTGGGATCAAGCCAAAGTCTTGCTCTGAGATACCATGTTAAGACTGCCTCACTTGAAATGTCCTCCTTTAAGAAGAAAGTGCATTTTTTTTCTGAGGTGCCCCAGTAGTGTTCTCAGTATGAGTGTATTGCATCCCATTTGTTATGGAAGCAATCTTTCATAGCTATAAAGACATCCTCTTCACATTGTCTATTAGGCACATGGCACACACATAGAACTGGAAATTGAATTAAGCTTTATTGTCAAAAACCATACACTGTGGAAATTGTGGACTTATGATGATCTTTCTTAGAATCAAAATTCAACCCTAGGCCTTTTCTCTTTGCGCTGCACCTATCAGTATATTAGTACAGAGTTCAACTATTATCCCCGATTCATCATTTATTCAGACTGAGGACCCTAGTCCTGTGAACTAAATGCTGCAAAACCACCTAGGCATTGTTCTGTGTATCTCAGAACCAGGGTTACTGAGAAGAAGGAAACACAGAAATGTGGCTGGGCAGATGCATGGCTGCTGTCTGACTCCAGCTAGGACCCAGGGCAAGCACTCGAGCTTAAAAGAGGCAATCAAATGAGGTGGAGTTAGGCTGCACTTCTCCCAGTCCTTTCTCACCCTACTGCTTCCCATCAGCCTGGTCCAAGGTCACCTACCTACACTCTATATCAGAGCTGACCTAGGACACCACTGGATGAACACCAACACCTGGGTAGGATGAGGACGGTGTCTAGTCCCTGACAGAAAGTCTCTGGTTTTGTCCCAGTTAAAATCAAAGGCAGGAGACCCTACTACATAAGCAATTTCTCATATCTAAGCCTGCAGTTGCAACATCATCTATGAACAAAGACATTAATAGATGCAAAGGGATTTCTCACTGCTCTTTTGCCTAAGTTAAATAAATAAATTCCATTGCTTTGTGGTCTGAAGTAATCTAAATTACTCTACTTTGTATTTCAAAAGTCAGAAGCAATTCTGTATATGACTAATTGATTTTAAATAACAAAAGTTACTAATATTTTTCATATCTTAAATGTTTTTGCAAAGTTTTGCTTCATTATCCAATGTGGATGCATTATACATGGGATACATTGAAAACACAGGATACACTGAATACACTTTGCATAAAAGGAGATACAGAGGCAGGTTCCAGAACACATCTAAAAAGATGAAAGGGAAGCAGTGAGGGAAGAGGGCTGAAGTCTACTTATATTATTTGATTTAAGTAATGCTTTAAGTAATGCCTCTGGAGAAGGTCCAGAGGAGGGCCACAAAGATGGTAAGAGGGCTGGAGCACTTTTTGTACGAGGACAGGCCGAGAGAGTTGGGGCTGTTCAGCCTGGAGAAGAGGAGGCTCCAGGGACACCTGCTAGCGGTCTTCCAGTACTTAAAGGGGGCCTACAAGAAGCATGGGGACAGGCTGTTCAGTAGGGCCTGTTTTGATAGGACAAGGGGTAACGGTTTTAAAACAGAGGGAGTAGATTTAGATTGGATATTAGGGAAAAAAAATTTTACAATGCGAGTTGAAGAACACTGGAACAGGGTGCCCAGTGAGGTGGTCGAAGCCCTGTCCCTGGAAACTTTCAACGCCAGGTTGGATGGGGGTCTGAGCAACCTGATCTAGTCGAGGATGTCCCTGCTTCTTGCAGGGAGGTTGGACTAGGTGACCTTTGAAGGTCCTTTCCAACTCTAACCATTCTATGATTCATACATAGAAATATTGCTTCAATCTTTATTAAATGCCTCACCTTGTCTCAGAAATACTCTGGGTAGATTGAAATGATCAGTTATAAAAATAAGTGAAAGCAACATTGTATGTTAAATACCAAGTACATGATGTCAAGGGATGAAACAAGACCATCTGGGAAAAGACTGAACATAGTAAGCACATCTGTCCAAAATTATATTAGCCTTTTGAAAACATGTCTTCAATCGGAAAACATTTTAATGAAAAATTAAGTGAAGAACTGATAATTCCCTTTTTGGGAGTTTATTATAGGAACAGGAGAAGTGAAAGATATTTTTTCCTGGTTTTTACATTTTTTCTTTTATTTTTTCTTACACAGTGAAACAATCTCAACAAAACTCCTTCTTGCAAGCGTACGTACTCCAGGCCCCATAATTTGAATGAACATCCGAGTATACAATTCACCACCAAAAGAAGTAATAAAGCTATGGAAAGCTATGGAAATCTTTGTTACAAAATGCTATGTCTGCTCAAATTTTTTGTTGTGTCATGCTTGGGAAGGCAAACACCGTCACTTCAAACACTCTCCCTTCCTTCTTCTTCCTCCAGCTTTATGCTGCTGAGCATGATGTTATGGGCTACCCCTTTGGTAGACTTTGGTCAGTTGAGGTCAGCTTTCCTGACTGTGTCTCCTCCCAATTCCTTGTGTACCCCCAGGCTACTCGCTGGTGGAATAGTGTGAGAAGCAGAAAAGGCCTTGACTGTGTAAACACTGTACAGCAATAATGAAAACATCCTTGTGCTATCAACAGTGTTTCCAGTACAAATACAAAATGTAGCCTCATAATAGCTGCTATGAAGAAAATTAACTCTATCCCAGCCAAAATCAGCACAGAAGCATAAGAGAAGATGCCTTCAGTTTGCTGTTCATAGGAAAACATCAGTGTACATAAGACCTGTATGGAAACTTCATTAATGCAATCAAGCAGGTCCAGAGAACTACATAGTCAAACAGATATGTCTAGGTCAAATCCTCTAGATGCCTGGTTCATTATTAGACTCATATGTTGTATACACTTAAATATAACTATCAGAATGTGGAGCTGAGCCCCGCTCTCTGGATAATTCCGGCACTGAAACACAGCCGTCTAGATTAGGTCTGTTTATGGTATGCTTGCAAACTGCGTGTGGCTTATTGTTGCTACTTCAGAGGTAGCATTTGAAGCATCTGAAAAAGTATGGGATGGCTATTCTCAGATGCCGGGATACTAGACATCACTATGCCCTAAGCTAAGGCAACCTGAGCTCTCACTCCTAAAGGCAGAGTTTGAAGATGGAAAGAGATATTACTGCTATAGTTGTGGCTGCCTAGCAGGTAGTCTTGGCTTTTTATTTATCTACAGCAAAATTAAAGTAAGAAAATAGTATGTGTTGGTACTTTTATGCTAGCTTACTCAGAATAACAGAAAGAGTACAGTCACAAAAGCAATATTAGCAACCTGAATAAAGCCCTCTTCATATTCTCCCTGACAAATGTGCATTCAGAGATGTAATGAACTCACATTGCTGTATTTTTGGTGACATAGTTACTCATCTATACCTGAGCATAGCCCCAAAAATGTGTTCATTTTTACCTCTCAGATATGCTCCTTATGAAGTGTTGCAAAGAAAAGTTTGTAGCTAAGTATACTATCTTCTATAGCAAACAATAAAGCATGAAATCTTCCTCAATGTGTTTACTTTCCACTTTTGAAGGATGTTTTCTGTTACCAAAAATGTGTTTAATTTTTTTTTATCTGGTTTAATATACAATATTACCTCTACCTCTAAACTTTCTCTTGCCTTATCTATAAACTTCTATTCTTCTACCTTCATGTTTGCAGCAATAGTCTAAGTAATGCATTAGGATAATATATCTTAGCATGTTCTTTAAAGATTACATTATACTGTATTCTGGGAAATTACATTAGACTGTATTCTGAAGAAAATTGCTTCCAACTCCAAATGTAAAAACAAAAATTAATAATAACTCTACTGCTGATATTATTGTATTAACTGAATTAGAAAAGTGGGAAAAGTGTTTATGCTTTTTATGCTTTTTATGCTCTATTAGATTTTCTGGTGGTGGTGCTACAGTTATTTTTAAACATTCTATATTTTGTTTACAAGAACCTTGAAGTAGGATCCTCCTCTTGTCAGATTGAGACCAATTTTAATTCACTTCAGAAGGTAGAGAATAATCATAGAATTTTAGAATGGTTTGGGTTGAAAGGGACCTGCAAAGGTCATCTAGTCCAAACGCCCCTGCAAAAAGCAGGGACATCTTCAACTACATCAGGTTATTCAGAGCCCCATCCAAACTGGCCTTGAATGTTTCCAGGGATGGGGCATCCACCAGCTCTCTGGGCAACCTGTTCCAGTGTTTCATCACCTTCGTTGTAAACATTTTTTTCCTTATGTTCAGTCTGAATGTGTTTCCTTCAATTTAAAAACCATTACCCCTTGTCCTATCACAACAGGCCCTACTGAAGAGTTTCTCCCCATTTTCCTCATTGGTCCCCTTTAGGTACTGGAAGGTCACTGTAAGGTCTCCCCAGAACCTTCTCCAGGCTGAACAGCCCCAACACTCTCAGCTTGTCCTCAGAAGAGAGATGCTCCAGCACTCTGATCGCCTTTGTGGCCCTCCTCTGGACCCTCTCCAACAAGTTCATGTCCTTCTTATGTTAGGGGCTCCAGAACTGGACACAGTACTCCAGGCGGAGTCTCACCAGGGCAGAGTAGAGGGGCAGAATCCCCTCCCTCAACCTGCTGGCCACGCTTCTCTTGATGCAGTCCAGGATGTGGTTGGCCTTCTGGGCTGCAAGGGCGCATTGCTGGCTCATGTTGAGCTTCTCGTCACCAGTACCTTCAATTCTTTCTCCTCAGGAAAAGTATTTAATGAAGTACTTAGTGCTATATTGATTATAATTTAAGTAATCATTAGTTGTTTTACATATAAACCCCAAAAATATTCTGTTCACTTGTAGAGTATGATCTTAGACTTTATTAAGTTCATGATATTATAAAATAATAATTTAAAAAAAAACTCCAAAGAAATGTTCTCTTCTTAGTTACCCAGATAAAAATAATAAAAAAAAATCACTAATTTATAATCACTTGGAAATATCTCATTTATTATACATTGAGTATTTTAGATTTATCCTACTTACAGATTACAGATTTTTATGAATTATAAACTTTTGTGAGTCATAGATCCTTGTACAATTTTTTAAAGATTTAAGAATGAGAAAAAAGAAAAAAAAATTGTAATGAAATACAAATAGGAAAACATGATTTAAGGTGTTATAATGAAAAGACAAATTGCCTAAAAAATATGTGAACTTTTTTTTTTTTAAATTGAGATGGTCTCTGAATTTGCAGTATCTTTTGAAGAAAAATATCTCAAATCTTTATGTGTAGTTTAATGAAAGATTTGTACCATTGTGCAGCTGCAGTAATAAAGTACTTTGAGTGTCTAAGTGAATAAAAATAATATTAAATACAGTGTAAAGACTTTGAACCTGGTCCTGATATAAATTGATCCAATTAGCTTTAATTAAATATTTCCACCACAGAGAGAGAGAATTACTGTGTTCCACTTGCATTATTATGAATAACTAGACGCAAAAGCTGAGATTAAAAGGCTACAAGTGTAATAAAGGTGAGTAAAACAAGGAAAAATAGAAATCAAAACAAAAAACACAAAGCAAAGCAGTGTTTTCTCCTTGAAGTGTAGAAGGGATGTAGTGATGAAGTTACTAAAAGTACAAAACACCTTGGCCTAGTCTACTGACATTTATAATAGAAAAACAAGAGAAAAAAATAAAATATTTTCCCTAATAGCATGTAGCCAATGCATGGAAAACAGTACTCAAACAAATTTTAGATGTGGGGGTTTTTTTTACCCTAACTTATTTAAAGAGAAAATTGTATGGACATATATAACCAGTGACAGCAAGCTTCATGTTTCAATTGCTAGATTTTTTTATACCACGGTGAATATTTCTCAATCTACTTCTCTATAAAACATTTGCCAGCATTCATTTTTTTTTTTTTATTTTTTTTTTTTTTTTTTTTTTTGTTTTAGGAGCTTAACCTTCTGTAATAGACATTTCAACAAAGGCCTTAGCAGTAATTAAGGTCAGGACACTAAGCTCCTATTTTGAACATAATTTCAGATTACACAAAGAACTTAAATATGTACTTGTAACACAGGTAGTATATATCATCCTCTCTTTTTCCTGTCCCCCACCTCCATATTCCCTGCAGAAAATACTCTCATAGCTTTCATAGCCCTTTTTCTTCTCCATTATTTATGCTGCAAAGTCACAATCAAGAACTTTATATATTGCATTCGTAAATGTCTTTTAGTATGTGAACACTTTTGATGTCAGAAATTGAATGTAAGCCTGACATCACATACAGAATAAACCTGTAAATAAGAAAATGATGTAAAAAAAATAATAATTTTGGTGATACTAAAAGTTTCCATCTTTGTCAGCTCTTTGATTTCTCCCTATACTGGCAGATCTGACAAGACAGTAGCAAAACGTGCACTCATGAAAATCCACATTCACAAAGTAATTCAAAATCTTGTCAGTAAATCTAGGCCTAAAAACTTCCCTGTCCTCTAATAATTGATAATGGCATGTTGATAGATAAAAAGCTGACATCTTTCAGAGTATCATCTTCTGTGCACCCTTAAAAACTCTGTCAGTATTAGCCTTTTTTCCCTAAACTGGTTTCACGCCTCAGAAAGGATCCTTCTAGCATAACTGGCAGACAATACAATGAAATGTAATTAAAATATGGAAGTCAATGACTGTTGGGAAGAGTTTCTGTTTATCAGTATTAAAACACTGCTAATCCAAGAGACAAATGTTCTAAACGTGTGTGTTTGTCAGATAAGAATTTTGTATAATTAGTACACTGAGGATGAACACAGGAGGCCTAAAGGTATGCTATACACATATACACATATGTGTACATCTTTCCGAAGTAAGCAAACAGAAGAAAATCAGCCTGAGTCTATAAAGAGAGAAAGAAAAAAAAAAAGGCAGCAAAATGAGAGAAAGGAGGAAAATTTAACTTACTGTAATTAAGGCAATTTAAAACAGCTTTTTAGTTTGCTATTTCTGGCACCTCAATATAACTTTACAAGTTAAAAAAAAAGAAGATTCCTTACTTTGTTTGCCATTGAACATCCCCACTGCTTCTGCCATACAAAAAAGTTCTCTGTTAACATTGTTTATTTTCTCCTAAGTAGTTAGAACCTGTATCTGTTTTTCATATTCTTACTTGGTTCTTCTTGACAGCTGCAGAAACAGGAAGAGTTCAAGGTAAGTCAGTAATAATTAGATCTAACTATATTAACATCATGACACTGGACACAAATTCCTATATTTTTCTTCATTAACCATGATAAAATATTTATGTCTTTTCAGAACAAGTAGGAGTTTTGTAGGTTGCCTGAAACATGTTCAACATGACACGTTAAAAAAGTACTTTTAGTGTTACAATTTTGCCAGTTACCTTCACACATTTGAAAATCAAGAGAATGGCTTAAAAATAAAGACTTACATGTCTTTTGTGTTTGCTGTTTTTTGGTAGGAGAAGAGCTGACCTTTAGATTTCTGAGCTATCAGGAGATATTTGGTTGGGATATTCTCTGTAGTCATGAGATCAACAAAACCACTTTTTCCAGTTCATTCTATTTTAAACAAGAAAACTGAAGTTTTAACTTAAAGAAAAAAAAAAATAAAGGATTATACATTTTTAAAAGATGTGATCTTTTGGGAATATGTTCTTATATATTTATCTTTCAGTGGACTAAGAGAGCTGTTTTTTAAATTATGTAACGTTCTGTTCTTCGGAAATAGGTCTCCCATAACCACTTTTATCCCAGTCCAAATACCTTTGAAGGTTAATTTTGCACCTATTTAGTGGTTAAAATATCAGAAATCCTTTTCTTTTATATATCTGTTTATGAGAAAACATATTCATAAAACATTTCTTTTAAGTAAAGTGACAGAATGCTGTCTTTAAACATCTATTTATTCCCCAACTTTTATTTGGAACCATCTGCTTAAAGCAAGTAAAGCTATTTCTTATATTCTAATATGTTCAGCTTTATTTTCTCATGAAGAATATAATTTTGCCTCTAATTTTCTGTAAGGCTTTGGAGTTCTGGTAACAAAAGCATTTAATTATTCATATTTCACATTTCTGTAATTCAAGAAGCTTCACTTTTGGAATTGCCTTTTTTTAACAGACTAATACTTTTTTTTTTTTTGAGCTGAAAAAATAGTGCTTGAGTTGCAGATAGAGCTTTTAAATAATGTTACTTAAGCAGCAGTGATGCAAAGGCTATCTCCCACTGTCTTACAGGCAGCTGTGGTACTGAAGTGCCAGGGTCAGTTCCTGGCTCTCAGCAGCTTTAACACCTGCCCCCCACACCATGCACCAAATGCCTCATGGTTGTGACGTCTGTCTATGCAAGGACAGTCATGCTCCCACACATATATTTTTGCAGGCAGCTGTCAAGAGGACTCATGTTGGCTCAAACCTCTGGTAAGGATGGGTCCATGTTGACTGTGGCCCTAATCAGAGTGCAAAATAGAGCTGATTTTTTTTTTTTTCCCAAGTCCAGGAACAGGGACATAGTCCTAGAGCTTTGTTCTGTGTGGCTCCTATGTCCCTGTTGCAGTCAGGATTGACGGTGGTTATTCCTCTGGGGTCTTGGTTGAGCCGTAGCTTAGGATTGTTTTGCTGTGGTACGTTATGGCAGCACTCTCCTTGTCCAAGACCTACAAGAACTGTTACGTCAAATGTTTTTTTGGTGAATTTGTCCAGTCTCTCCATCCTTCTTTTCTCCTGTCCTTCCATCCTCTCTCTCTTCTCCTCTCCTTTTCCTCTCTTCCCTCTAATTAATTCTGACCTTGAAGATTGTAACGTCTAAATTGTTAGAATTATCCAACTGGAAAACATAGAAACTGTGTAAGATATTATTAATTGCCTCTTTTAAAATTATAATTAACGGAACATCCTAGAACATCCTATTTTAATTGAATACCCTTACTCAATTTGCATGCTTCTATGTAGTACCCTTAGAAATCACTAAAATTCAAACTTCTTTCCTTTTTTTTTTTTTTTTTTTTTTTTTTTTTTGTTATAATCTTTACTTCCGTGGAATTACTTTACAGTCTTTTAAGAACAGTGTAAAAGTCTATTTGTACGTGAAGAATGTAAGCATCAAAGAGATCTGAGGAAATTAAGTCTGCTTTCCGTCAACATTAGGTTCTGCTCAGTGTAATGCTTATGTACGATTTTCTGCTGCAGTTTTATCTGCCACTGGCTCTGTCATATTTATTAAATCAAACAGACATAAAGTAAGTATTTGTGGTGGCTTACCTTAAAGTATACTTTCCCTAATACTGCATCCTCTATTGATTAAAACCTGTATTAACTGGCTTGTAGATAGCTTGAAGTTCAAACTAGAAATAGATTCCTTTGAAAAGAAAAAAGATGTTATGAAATATATTACTGATCTTGTTTTATTCTTCTCTGTATAATCTAGTGGATGGATCATAAGGTCCAACAGAGAATAATGATCACCATTGCCCTATTGACATGGCTTGCTTATATATCATCTGATGGTCCAGATATGTCTTTTTCTAATTACTTGTCCCTTGCATAAAGGAACAGAAATGAGCAGAACATAGCTTTCTTAGTACCTAAATGGATTTATGGCAAAAAAAAATCTTTGACAAGTTGAAGAATCTGTCTACACAATTTCTGAATTGTGGCTGAGGCTAAAGACTATGTGTCTCTATCAAGTTGCCATTTCAATTTTCTAACTGGCATGCTGTACTGTCAGCACCATTTGATACTCTTATTTCTCTGTTGTCTTTCTATCTCAAAAGATGAAATCCTAAAAAAAAAAGGTAACACAAACCTCACAATAGATGATTGCTAAATGAATACCACCTCTATTTAGATACAAATATACTGGAAAATAAGCAAGTCCCTACAGAGAATAACCAATTTCTGCACTGAGAAGATGCCTTAACAATGAAGTTATTTAGAAATGTTCATGTTTTTCTGAAGAGATTGATTTAGGAATGACATGACAGAAGGACTGGAAGCTATAAAAGGGAAAGAGAAAAGTCATTTATTCTCTTCAAATAGTTTTAGTAGTTCAGAGAATTGAGCAATCAGGCAAAAGAAAATATCCAAGAAGTTGAAGAAAGAAGAAAGCAGCCGAAGACAAGAGCCAGCAAGCTTGTCAGCTTGGTAAAGAGACTCCTAAACTATGAAGAAAAGGAAAGCGTGATTACAAGCCACATTGGGAATGATGAACACAGGTGGAAACCCAAAGATTCATGGCAACAAGAACAAAAGTGACCTCAGAAACAGGGTGGAACAAGGCCTTCCTCAAGGGTACACAGAAAAAAAAAAATGTGCACACCCTGGGAAACAAGCAAGAGGAACCAGAATGCCACATGTTGTTGCATAACTGCAATGCTGTTGAACGCATTGAGACATGGTGTACCTGGAATAGTGGGTAAATACAGGCTCTTCAGGAATGATAGGTAGGGAGGTGGTAAGGAGGGTTTTGTCTTCAGTACAAAGTAGCAGCTTGTCTGTAGGAAGCTCCCATATGGGCTGGACAACAGGCTGGCTGAAAGTTTGAGGGTCAGGATCAGAGGTGAGACCACTTTGTGGCAGGAGTGTGTTGCAGGACATCTGATAAAGATGAGGAAGTGGACAGTGGCTTAACATGAAAGCATGAAGTACAGGCAAATTTTTTGCTTTGTGTTGTACCAACACACACACCATTAGCACTCAAAGCTTTGCTCATATGTATAAAATTAACTAAGGAAACAACAAATAATTAAAAGCAAACCTTCCCATTTTCTGATTACAGATATTAGCTGTTTTAAAGAAGGTCATCACTCTAGATAATTTGGAATCCATGCCTGTCTCTTTCTTTAGAGGCAACTGATTTGTACATCTCTGGGGAGGTGTCATCACTATATTGATTAGTTCCTTCTCCCATGAAATGATTTAGTACTTGTGATAAGCATGTTAATGAAGATTTTTCTTTAAGCCTACACTACCAGAATGAACTAGATAGTAAAATATTTTCTTCCGAATCTACAGGGAATAACTAAAAAGCGTAGCCAAGAGTGCATTAAAGATGGAAACTAATAATTTTTTTTTCAGGCAATATTTAAATTAGAAATATCCTTCTAGCAAAATATTGTTTCTATTAAAAGCAAAATGTCTATATTTAAGCATGTTAGTAATTATATATATTTTTACATGAAAAAAATATAGATAATATATAAATATAGATAATATATATAAATGTGAAAAATTTTCATGATACATCTTTGGTGCAAATCCGGGCAGTGACAAAGCATATAAATTCTGTTGCTGTAATTGCAAATATAGTGTAGTTACCAGGCAGAAGATCACCATCTCACTAAGATCATGTATAGTGGCAATAGCTTGCCCACACTTCAGAATAGTATGAAAGAATTAGAAAGGGATAAAAACAGTTGAATTAATGATTTCTACTCTGTATTTGCCAAATGCTAACACTACAAGATTAAATTCAGCATAATTAGAATATTAAGAAGGTCAAGAAAACAGCTTGACCACAAACCATATGTTTCTAAATGAGGAAAGAGAATGATAGCTGACAACTTTTCAGCGTAACATAGAGTACAGCTGTAGAATTGCTGTAGCATAATTCACACCCTCCCTAGGTCATCTAGCTCAACATCTGCTCAAAACAGATGTAATTTGATCAGGTTGAACATGGTTATGTCCAGTTGAGTTTTGAACATCTCCAGGGATAGAGATTTCGCAACCTCTCTGGGCAATCTCTTCCACTGTTTGACCACCCTTGTGATAAACAATCGTTTCCCAATATCTAACTGGAATTTCCTATATTCTAACTGGTGTCTGTCGCCTGTGTCATGTCACTATGCACTTCCAAGAAGAGTCTAGGTCCATCTTCTCTGTATACTCCAATCAGGTAGTTGTAAATAGCACTAAGATGTCCTCTGAGATTTCTCTTAGCTGAACTAAATGAGCCACCTCAGTCTTTTCCTCGTATGTTTTGTTCTCCAGCTCCCAATCACCTTGTTGTCAACTTTCATCTTGTGTTGGGGAGCCCAGAATTGGACACAGCACTACAAACGTGGCCTCAACACCTCTTTCCTCGATCTGTTGTCAACACTTTTCCTAATCCAGCCCAGGAAGCTGTTGGCCTTCCTTGCAGCAAAGGGGACGTTGCTGGCTCATGTTCAACTTGTCCATCAGAATCCCTAGGTCCTTCTCTGCAACGCTGCTTTCCAGCTGGCCATCTACCAGCATATATTAATATGTGAGATTATTTATTACCAGAGGCAGAACTTTGGATTGCCTGTCTTGAACTTAATGAGATTTATGTTTGTCCATTTCTTTAGCCTGTCCAGCTCTCTAAATAGCAGCCCTGCCTTCTGCAATAATGAGGTCTCCTCCTGCCAACTTGTTGTCATATGCAAACTTACTAACTGTCCCATTATCTAGTTTGTTAGTGAAGACATTAGACAATACTAGCTACACTAGCAGTTCCCTGAGGAACTCCACTAGTTGCTAGCCTTACTAGTCACTAATCTTATTAGTTATTGGTGTAAAGCTGGACTTTGCACCACTAATCACAAGTCTTTGAGCACAGGACCATTTAACTTCCACAAGTTTGGTGATAAGAAGACTATGGGGGACTATGCCAAGACCTTGATAAAGTCAGAGTATAAAATATGCATTGTCCTGCCCTGATCCACAACATTATGTCAATCCACAATAGAAAGCAATGAGTTAGATTGGGTATTTTACCTTGGTAGACCCATGTTGACAGATCCAAAATACTCAGTTACGCTTTGTGTATTTAGAAATTACTTCTGAAAGGATTTTGTCCATAACATTCCCAGAGTTTGTGTGAACATGCAGTAGTTTTCTGGATGCTCCTTCCTGAAGATGAATATGACATCTGCCTTTTTTTTTTGAGTCATTGGAAACCTCCTCATGATCACCATGACCTGACAAAGCTCATGGAGAGCCACTTGTAATGACATCAGCCAGCTCTTTTAATACTCTTAGGCGCATGTCCATATGAACTTATGGATTGTCACATCCCAACTTCTCGCCCACAACTACATTGCATCCAATTTACTCAGTCCCAGCACACAATGGTGTTAGGATGGAGAGGCGACTCGGATTCACTGATTCCCCTGGTTGGAATAAGGTATATAGAATGTTGGTTCGTGGGTAAACAGGGACTTTTATTCAATAGTTAAGCTTACTGGTAAATAATTGGGTAGCAGAAATACTTATTGTTTACCATACATGTGAGGATTTTATGCCTTGTGTTTGTTTGTTATCAGAAAAAAAGGTAAAAAATTAAGAAGAAAGAGGGAAGAGAGGGAGAGAGAGATATTACTGGTCCATGTTCCACTGTTGGTCCAGCCAATGAGGGTCTCTTCTTGTCCAGAAAAATCCCACTCTTTGTTAGAAGTCAACACTTTTTATCAAGGTAATTTGTCCCTCCTACCATAGGTGTTGCTTAGCATGATCTAGGCAGGGTTAGGAGGCATTTGGCATGCCCTAGACTGGATTATGGATGATGTAATTTAGCATGATCTCCTAAACCTTCATTTACATATTCGAGAGTGTCACTGGGAATATGCATTTTGCAATTAATGAGGCATTAATGAGGCAAAGTTCACTCAGCCAGGGTACCTCACTCAGAGGACAGGGTACCTTTATATGCGAAATATGAGAAATGTGGTAATGGCCTAAGGCAAGGCCACCTTATCTCCATAAGGTTCCATCCCCCAGCCACATCCTGTTGCAGTGTCATGATAATCTTTCTGCTCTGTGAGTGTTTGAGACAGATTCAAAGGCTCTGTGATTCTCCATCCCCCCTTATTGAGCTCCCTTATCAAGCTTTGCTTCTTGCCATTTTTTACAACCTTCTGAGCAAAAGATAGTTCCCTGCGCCAGGGGGTCACAAGTTAGCCTTGGTCAGTTGGTCTCCTACATGGACTTATGCACACTCAGGTGGGTTAAATGAACCTTCTTTCTTTCCTTACTGCAGATACTGCTTTACACCCACAGACTCTGCCTAGAAGTGTAGGGAATTGTAAGGCCTGAGGACAAGCCCTACCAATGAAAAATGAGGCAAAAAAAAGTCGTAGAGTCTTGCCTCTACTGCTTGCCACTAGGTTCTACGTCCTGTCAAGCAATTGGGTCAAAATCAGTGTCATATTCTTAAAATCTGAAAGTAGATAAATCCAAAGTAGATATGAACTGTACATTTTTTTTTGCAGCTGCAGATGCAGGGAACAACTTCACTAACATATTAAAAAACCTAGACCCTAAATGATAGCTTAGGTCAATCTAAGATGGAAGTTTGATAGAGGAATAAGCTAGCATAATTCCACAGTTAGTGTTAGTCTGAAAAAACTAAACATCATTCCTACTAGTCCTTTTTGGATTTAGAACCTGTAAATCTATCTCAATACATGTGCATTAATGACCAAGCACCATTGAGGAGGGAAGGAATTTTAAGTGAGATACATTATCAGAAAACTAGTGAGGAAATCATACTATCATCCAAGATTTTTGGTTCTCCTTAGTCTTGGGATCATTTTATTGGATGGCAGGAAGACATACATTCGTATACTATAGAGAGAGAGGATGTGATAATGGAGAAAGAGATCCAGTGTAGCTTACTCAAGTATCTAATTTGTGCTTAACTTTTAGACATCCAAGACCCATCCTAAGCAAATTTAACACATCTTGGTGGATCTATTAGATATCCAGGACATGTAAGAGGCTTCAGTATTGCTGTACCACAGGTCAAGATCAGAATGCCATGAAGCATCTTCAGTGTGTTGGCAACAGAATCAAGGCCTCAGTGCAGTAAAGTAGATGCTTTTGAAGACCTAATGAGAAAATTAAATGTTAAATTGTAAAGTTGTCCCCCTTCAAAGGTGCCTCTATGTCCATCATCTGTATTAGGAACTTTGGCACTTTCTTTAAAAGGATTGATGTGTAAAAATGAAAGTACTAATTAATTGCTTGTTTGAAATAACATAATTCAAATTTATCCTGCGTATTATATTATCTTAGCTAGGATTAATTCAGACCACTTTAGTGCAGTGGAAAATTACTCCCATTTAATTTAACCATCTAAAAGTATCTGTCTAGTCTAAACTAATTTTAGAAATAAGCTTTTTGATCAGTGGTGACATCTTTAAAAGGCAGTGGAATTTCGGCAGTGGAAACCAATTTTAGGATTAAATGAATCATACACTGTATATAACTCTTTCTCTCCACATTATATAGTAAAAGAATCAAAACTACCAGTATGAACTAGTCAATTAATTTTTAACTGGCAAGTATTTGGTAGATTCTTAGCATGTGAAAGATGACTTAATTTATGTATTTATTATGCAAGAGAACTCATTACAGAAATAAACTTATTAAAGAATTTGGCAGAGAACTTAAGAGAAGACATTGTGAATATAGGAAGGTATTTAGGAATTTTTTTTTCCAAAATAAGTGCAATCAATACACTAAAAATAATAATAATTTTTTAAAAGTTAAGTCTTTTGGAATCACAGATATTAGGTTTTTATGCAGATGAAGTACCCTAAGAATTTTGTAACCAAATCAAAACCACAAAAACAACAATAAAAAACCCAACAAAAAAAAAAATTAAATACTTCATATTTTATACTATAATTGATACTGAAAAGTCTTTGTTTTTACAACAGTTGTTGTTCTTTACTGACATCTTTGAGTTGCAATTCTTCAAAACATTTACTTTTCTTTTTTTTTTTCTTTTCTGGATTAACTGGGAGATCCATGTATTACTGTTTGGAAACCTTGCAATAAATTATTTTCTTATACAGTTCTTCCTGAATCATGTTAACAATAAATGTAACATTATGATATTTTGTTTTGTTTCATTTTGTTTTTTTTTTTTTCTGGTTAAATTTTCAATCTTATTTTCAAGAAAAATCAGCAGGACCATTGTATCTTATCGAAGTGTTTACATGTTGATGTATCTTTGACACCTCAGGAGCTTGTTTTAACCATTTTCCTGTTTACAAAAAAAGTTTGTAAAGGGTAAAAATATGCTAAGAGCGTCTCCTCAGCAAGTGTTAAAATAAAGTTTTCCTACTAATAGTATTCTGAAATCACAATCTCAAATTAAAGTCCATATTATAGTAACATGCAATATTTTTAGCATAGAAATCTCAGACATCCAATAGTAAATTACTTATTTTGTAATTGCTTCATATATTATATTCTTCTTTTCAAGAGAGAAGCTATCATTGCAAAAATTTTCTCTTTCTTGAAAGGCTTTTCATTTCTGGTAGACATTTTATTGGACAGCATGTCATAAATGCTTTTTATCATCTCTGCTTAATTCAACAGAAGCACATCTTGACGTTTTGGACTATCTGATTTCTGAAGCCGCTTGTATATTTCTGTCCATCATCAGGTAATGACTTCTCCCTCTTTTCTATATACTAACTTTTCAAAACAAAGTCAGCCTTAAATGTTCTGCTTTTCTGTTACAATAGCATGCTATTCCTGTTTATGTACTCTTCAGGGCTTTTTTTTTTTTTTTTTCCATATTTTAGTATAAACTCTTGCTTCCTTCTTCCTACTTACTGCTTCAATTTTCTTACTGTTATACACTACTTACTAGCTTCCTTTGCCAGGAATAACGAACACTTCTATTTTGTATATGATAATTTGTCTCTGAGCAATTCTTGAGACTCGGTAAAGCCTAGAGTCCTTCTCTGACTTGATCAAGGAACAGTATTAAGGAAATGCATTCTTTGAGCAATATATAAAGAAGTACAGACATGAGATGGTAAAAGTCGGGTTTTTTTTTTAACTGAACCAACTTTCTGTTCCCACTGGTATCACATGATTTGGAAAGAAAGGAAGATGTTAGGAAAGGTTTACACAACAATAAACCTCATCCCTGAAATTCTGTGTAGGCATGCATGTAAGAGCAATTCCATCTTAATTTACAGGTAGTCTTCAAGTCCAAATTGCACACACTTTAATTTACGCATCTAAATGCAATAATCTGCATCATAATTTGGGATTGAAGCTCCTAATCCACATCTTAATTTGGGATCAAAGCTCCCAAATAGATATGACTAGAAAGCTGCCTAAACAGAAGCATTTGCAACCATTTCAGATGCCTTAGTGAATCCAAGGCAGATGTAGTGGTGCCAGATGCAAACCTGTATCCTATTGACAAATGGCAGGTTGAGGGAAACCTAAAGCATCTCATATGGCACCATACACCTTGCGGATAACTAAACTTAGCGCTAGAATTTGATCCGCTGTAATGGGAAATCAGACATCATGAACTGGATTCACTTGCCTAAATGTAAGTATAAAGGGATATTTGAGTTGTCCTAAATAATCTCAGCATCCACATGGGGATGGCAGACATTACACAGGACACATAGGAGACAATTATTTCTGGAATAGTAGCTGAAGATCAAGTCAAATACCACAGGCTTCTCAGCTGACTAATACCATATTTAGGCTATTGAATTGAGTTTTGATGTCTGTTTCTGAACTATTTATTCTGGACTCCTTTTATAAGCATAGAAGAAAAAGAAACAGACATATCTAAGATATGCTTCACACCCTGAAGTAGATACCTAAAATAAGTCAGGTGAATCACTTCATTCA
This sequence comes from Tetrax tetrax, assembly GCA_009806455.1. NCBI lineage: Eukaryota > Metazoa > Chordata > Aves > Otidiformes > Otididae > Tetrax > Tetrax tetrax. The sequence continues at coordinate 572,665 of WHYT01017487.1, forward strand.
GTGTCTGCTTCCTTCCCCAAGCCTTCAGGGACTAGCTCAGAATCTAACTGTATGCGCTTATATACTTATAAAATTAATCTATCTCTCAGCTACAGCTGAAAATTTATTTTCTTTTTTTCTAGTTTGTGTATACTAATTACGCAGTACTTTGTCATCAAAGAGGACAGACTGTTTAAAATTCTTTTCTTCGTGTTCAAAGCTGATGACAGAAGACTGACAAAGGAACACTGAGAATCACTCAGATAATATAATTTAGGTTATTAACTTAACTGCTTAGCAAGCAAATGGTCTAAATTTTGTTGAATTTTTTAAGAGTGGGAAAAAGATCCATTTTTTTTAAAGATCCAATAGATAAGCCATGGATTCTGAGATCATGTCCACTTTCCATCATCTCCATGCACAGTGAGGAGAATCTATGGAAAATCATTTTCAGCTGAGTAAGAGCCACAAAGACAACCAAAGTGTGCGTACATCTCAGCTAAGACTAGGACCAAAAGTGAGAGTCCGATACTAAATGTACTTACAAGAGAAAAAAACTAGAGCATGAGGGGAGAAGGCCAATGATGAGGCTGCTTCTGAGCTTTTCTTCACAGCAGTCTAAACCAAGATTAGGCACCTGTGCTATGCCAAGGTGCTGACACTAAGCACACAGAGGTAAAGTCTTAAACAGGAGACAGTAGGATTAAATTCCTGATAAAATAAGAGCTGAACTAGCACTGGTGAAACTGGTGAAAGGTCAAGGATAATAAGGGTTGGATAACGATTCTGTGATTTTGATAAGATATGTTCATAACAGTCTTCAGATAATTTCAGTGAGTGATAATTTCACACATTATTTCAATGAATACTCTCATAGAAGCTAAATCAGTGTCCAGTGGAGGAAAGAGGGGAGAAGAGCTGCAAACAGTTCTTTCAAGTCTCTTTTTCAGTTTGCTTCGAATTAAGCTACTCGCTGCTGAAAGATCAATGATGTGTTTTTCTCATTTCATATTCTCATTCTGTTTCATTGGCATAGATACTTCATATATCTTGTCTAAGGTAGAGCTTAAGTTATTTTGGGGCAGAAAAAAAATGTAATTGTGATTTCATAGAATTGGTTAAATTGGTCTCTCACTATGCAGTTGTTTCTTGTATAATTTATATGAAATAACAGAAAGAGAGGGAACATCGAAGAGTGTCTGCACCTGGAAGTTGTAGATTTTTCAAGATTAGCTTTTCTATATTTACCTGATGTAAACCATATTTTTAAAATGTTTTTTTTTTTGAAGTTAAAACTTTTTAGACTGTAAAATGCAGTAGGTTTTCTTACTTGTCAAAAACTTATTGCATGTCTTATCTCTTGCATCTCTTAAAAACATTACTACTACTGAGTTACTGATTATAGATATTTCAGTATATTTAGGACACGTTATATATAGCTACCGTACAGCTAAATTTTAAAGTGTCTATAAAAAAATTAAGTGAACAAAAAATATCCAGATGCTGTTGAAGGTTTTTGTGAAAGTATATTTCAAATATTTTCCCCCAAATGGTGAACTCACTGAGTTTGACTCTTTCTGACAGATATGAACATTTTGAGCTTTGAGTCTTATTGAACACTATGGAAACATTTCACCTTCTTGTCACCTTTCCATATAAACACCAGTAAAAAAATGTCAGTATGAGAGAGATGACAGAGAGTAACACACAAAAAGAAGGGAAAGAAAATATGAACCTAGTATTTCTTTTGTCATGTCCTTATAGCAACCTCTTTCCCCTGTATATCAGGTCTTTCTATTTTTCTACTCTATTTGTTTCCACAAAGCTTTTCCCCCTATTGTCTTTGTCTAATCCTATTATTTTTTTTCCTTCTTGTATTTCCTACTATTTATGTCCACTAATGTCTGATCAGAAAACTGAATTAGAAATAAAGAACCCAGATACTTAATTAGAAGTAGCTATTTTAAACTCTCTTTGTAGTCGATGCAGATAAATACTTAGCTCCAAAAAATACTACTGTTTCTCTTAATGGCTTATTTTTAGAATCTTATCCTTTTCTTTGACTATAAGAATAGTCTGAAGTGACTGGTTACAGTATGAATATCTAACTTAAAAAGAAAATTTGTGTAGAGGAATCATATCTTAATTATCTAACCAGAAAAATACAAAGGTAAAAACAACTGCAGCGTTTAAAAACCACAATTAGATGTAGTCTATCATTACTTTTTTTTTCTTAGTTTTTATGGAAAAAAAATACTTTCCAAAGACTAAACAGATTTTCTTTTTTTTTTTTTTGAGTATGCATCCAATATTTATACCTCTTGTTATATTTACATTTTATTCAGTTCTTGCAACAAAATGTATTCTTACACTTCTCAGGCTTCTCAGGACTGTTTAATCTGTGAAATACTTTCTGAGACCCTCAGATGCATTCTCAGCTTTGTACATTGCCATGTTTTCTTAGAATACATTCTGGACCATATGGGAATATGGACATTAAAGCACATGTCTGAGTCCTGCTTGCACGTGATTCTACCATTAAAGCTGAAAACCTCTAATTTTCCACATCTTTAAAAGAAGCAACAAGCTTGGATGAAGTATTCACAAGCAAACTTAAAATATTAATAATTACTTGTAAACATGATCTAAACCAAATTTTTCTAACACAAGAGGTTTTGTGGGAAAAGATTATGCTTGTACATAAACGGATTAACTATTTTTAATGTTCTGTACCTCTTGCAGTGTGACTGATATTGCGTAGATGTCAAAGAAAGAAAATACAGAACAGCTATGTAAATCTGAAAGCTTGCGTAGTGAAATGAGAAAAAAAAAAACAGACACCCAGAAGAAACAAACATTATATATATATACACACACAGATACAGATAAATATGTGTGTGTGTGTATTAAATATATGCATGTAAATATATTTAGACTCTTTACTTATATAAATATCTCTATATAAAGACCTTTTGTGGACATATACATAGACACACTTGTGTACATGATGCACATACACCGGTGTGTATCTATATATATACACACGTACATAAAGGGTCTTTTAGTCTAAAATAAGGCACATAATTTAAGTTTTAAAATGAGGACCTGATTGTAAATTATAAGCCTGTCCTTCTTTTGTGTACATATGAGTGGGAGAGACTCGTCTAGAAGGTAACTTACATCTAAGGAGCAATTATTTACTACCAAAGGATTCCTCTCTTTTTCAACTAGCTTCTTTCAGTTAAGTGTTTAATGTGGTATGGGCTTACTTTGGGTGACAGAACATGTCTCTATAGGACAAAAAATTTGGACCAAGCAGATGGATGAGATAACATCTCAGATTCCTTTATATGGTGCTGAAATAGTAGGTGTAGGGAGCTAATTTGAACATTAGGTCCATGGTCATCCATGTTGTTTAATTCTTCATTTGTTCTTTGGCTCCGTTTTGGAGGAGTCCAAGTAAGCCATTTGAAAGCAAAACACTGGTTCAAGGTTCAAAAAAGTATATACTACTAAAGATATTTTATTCTGGAGACAACTATATAGGAGGTGATACAAACAATGCTATTGTTGTATGTTTTTCTATGCTTTTCATTATGCTTGCATGCTCCATACCCTCAAACATTCCCATATGCTCACTCAGTCACCCATACAGCAATATGTCTTATATTCATACTTTGGGGCCACTAGGGCACTCCATGAAGTCCAGAAGACATCTAAAGTCAGGTTCTATGTAGTGTGAACATACCAGCTTTGCTTTGCAGAAACTAGATGCAATAGCACAAAAAAAAAAGTCACTCTGCACCATTCGGCATGTAGGTTGAGAAGCATTTCTTAAAATTGTTACGTCTAGTGCTGGAAGGGTTTTAGTACCAATTTTTGGGTTTGATGATATTCTGCTGCTTGAGCTACTGTCCTCTTCGACATACTTTGGGATCGATGGGTTAACATCTTATATATAAAAAAAGCTAAAATGTATTACTTCCGCATCAGCAAAGATGAAGAAAACATGCCAGCTCTGTATGTGTAACCATGTGAGTGGTAAGTATGGACAATGATGATCTTAAAAGAGTTGGGAATAAAATTCATTTTGAACCATATGCCAGGCATTTTTCACAGGCAAGATATCTGAGGGAATGAAGTAGAATTACACGTATTAAAGTGCTTTATGTTTGTGCTCCTGAAGGTATGCAAATATTCCACTAAGGAGGATTTAATTGGAAATTTTACTTCCCTTTTGGTAGGAATTAGAAAGATCTTCTTTGCTTCATTTTAGCAAATTATTCACTTGTTTTGCAGGGTATATTTTATTGGCAGTAAAGGGTTCAGACATATGCTGAAAGATAACCCATTGTTTAAGTGTTTAGATTAAACAAATTGAAGTTTTGTATGAGGGTCATACTCTTTATTAGGAGAGTTAAAATGTTTTTCATGGTCAAAAAAAACCCCCACTGATAACATTAAAAGAGAAAAAAAAAGAAAAAAAAAAAGACATTTGATAAAGCATAATGTTAACTTGTCTAAAAAGCTGGATTTTTCCCTGGCTGTATAGACCTGTCCCTGCAACCAAGGACAGAAACTAAAATATTAATTTAATGCCTTCCATGCATGTGGGCAGCAATGACAATTGCCAGGCTTCATCTTGCAGCATGATAGAACAGGATTTATGTCACCTGGCTTTAGATATCTGTAATGTGGAAGACTGAGCTACTACCCTAAGAAGCTTTTATTATCAGCAGGCAAAACAGACTCCTGGAGTGTAATTGAGGTTTGTAAGCATCTGTCAACATGTGCACAACTTCTCCTGGTGCCACATTGTCGTGCTTACCAAAAGCAAGCATCTGGACCTGGTTAAACCATTTATACATATCCATCTCCTGCTTTGGTGAGGTATTCAGTGGCATCCCACCTCATCTGTAGCTGACACTTCAAAAGAGCTTATGTGCTCCTGCCCTCCTGTGTTAACACTTCTGGTCTGAAAAGGATATTTCAGATTGTCCAATGGATCTCAAGTAGCAATAGATGTCTATGTAGTATGTACAGGCAACTGAACAAACATCAGCAAGAGATGAATCACAGTCTACAAGTACCTTCTTTCCTAAGCTAAACACTGTATTCAGACTCACTAGCTTAGATTTAGAGAAAAGTTCTGATCCTCACCACTTCCCTGTTCTTTTAATTTCTCATATGCTCTGACTTGCTACAGCTTCCTGGTCTTTCACTAGCCTATACCCTACCGCTTCCTCATCTGCTCAGGATGCCATCAAACCTCTCTGTTCTTCAAATCTTTCTATCCTCACAACTGTTCTTGCTTCCACTTTATTAATCTCAGTCCTGGGCTCTACAGTTACCCCCCTCACCACTGGGAAACTCTGTCTCGTGCTCATTCCAAAGTGCTGTTACCAGGACCACATTTTTTACCCTTTAGCATTTTTTTTCATACCAGTCCTCAAAAAACTTGCCATATATTCCTCATCTTCCAGTGTATAAGATGAGTTTCTCCACATCTGCGGAGTCTCAATCACCTCTACTGCAGTTCTTCCTGTACCTCCCCCCAGCTTATCTCTTCTTTTCCTCAGAAACGCTTACACTGTTCCCCTTTTCCCGCCTGTGCTATACTCTCCCTCTGTCCACCTGCCTTCTGCTCATGACTCAGTTCCTCTAAAGCACCCTTTGAGAGTTTCCTGTGCGCAGATCTGAAAACCTGTAAGATGCAGCATAGGGCATTAATTCATTGTTCTGTTATTTAACAACATCTAGTCATAAGCTGTTTCGTAACTTGGTAGTGTTGAAATGCAGACTCTCAGTCAATGGCAAAAAATCACTGTATTTATTACTTAGCTGTGAAGGGAAGAATATATCTTCTCAGCACAACATCTAGGAAGAGTATATTGCTCTAAAACAGCCAATGTCCCACCAACTATGCGTTAAGGTAAGGATAAATTTAGTGTGCTTTATCCCTTCATTAGTGAATTTAAAGACAGATCAGTCAAAACAATATATGTATATAGTACAGTATATTGAAAAAAAAAGAAAAAAAAGAAAAAATATATAGTGGTTTTATTCAGCTTTTTCATACACTGTGGAAAGCAACGGTTAGAGTGGGTCATATATCAATTTATTAAAATGTTGGTTTTAAATCCTAGCAGCTGACTAAAATATTTCAGGTGTAATTCATCTGAAACCAAGGCTTGCAGCTTGATGTATTAAGCTTTTGATACGAAATATGTTCCACCTAGTGCATCACAATGTATTTTTAAAACATGGTGATTTAGCTCAGTAACTAAATGAGGATTAAATTTAAGGTTTCTTTAAGGAAAGCAAGGCAGTTAATATTTTTGTAATTTAGCTGTCATTTTTTTATCATTTTTTTGTCCTCATTTTTCAATCAGAAGCAGTTGCTTTTACAATAGATCTGAAACATATATTACACACTCCGTAATACATAGTCTATTACTATAGTTACACTGCAGCTGTGCAACTAGATTCTGTTGATACAAACCACAAGTGGCTCTTAATAATAGAAATACTTCATTCATTTCCACTTCCAATGTACAGACAGAAGCATCTGTATTGCACACGGGGTGTTTTTACCATGAATTAAAGAACAATTAATCAAATGACAAATCCAGCAGCTAACCTTGCTGCCTCCTCCAGGAGAACTCCTCTCCTCCAAAAAAAAATTAAAACAAACAAAGAAATAAGATTTCACATATTCTCATCCAAAATCAACTTAAATTAATATTCTCTGCTGCATAGGCTTGTCCCAAATCTGGATTCGTTTAGCTGGTATGCAGTACACTAAACTTACACACAGAGCAGAAGTATTTATTCATTCTATTTCTGCACAGAGATGGGTGCTAGGGGTAAATCCACAAAGCTAGCACCCGTGTTACATGTTTATACATTTCAGAATTTACATTACATTTTTTATACAATTCAGAATAACAGTTTCATCTTTCGGTCGGTCACGCCTACTTAACTACAATTGGTTAGTTCTTTTCCTATGTTATTTTAAAGGTACAATGCTGCTTAAATTTACTGAGCTTGCTTGGTGAGTAGGGGTCTGTATCTGAGGAAGGGGAAATTGCACTGGAGGTGTGGTTTTCATATTAAAATGAGGGAGTTCACTTTGAGGACATTGATTAGTGGAATTTTGTTGACCATTCACAATCTTTATCAATGTTATGCACCTTCAAGGATATACATCCCCTTAGTTTCATAAATGTTTTCATGCTCTGGATCCCAACTTATCTGTTTGGGCGTCTTCAGTAGGTCTGCTCTCCTCGAGCTTATCTTGGAATTTCTTTGTTCTGACAGATTTAGGGCATCACTCTGCTCTTTCAAGGTCATGTCTGCCATGTTACTCTTTGCTTATCTTGGTTCTCCCTTTCCCATGCAGATCCTTGCTTACTTCATGTTTCTTTGACAATCATCCAGCTTTCAGCGCCTTCTGGGGCAAGGTGTTTCTTTTTTATTAGTCTCTCAGTTTCTCTTCAAGGGTACAGCCATTAGCAGGATATGCATTGTTTAAACAAAGTAACTTGGCTTTCTCAAATAAGATTCAGCTTCACAAAACATTCATTATCCTTGCCTAATGGAAAAATTTCACCAAAACTCCTTCATGTAAATTCATAAAAATTTCTTTCATGGATATCCGTCTGAATGACTATGAATCTGTATAGGCAGATTAGTCTGTATTTTTCTTTCTTTCTTTTTTTTTTTCTTCCTTAGACAGTCTTCTATTGCTAGCCATGTAACTTGTAACAAAGGTTTATTCTTACAAATCGTTAAACACAGTAACAGGTTTACGTAAGTAAAATCAAAAGAAGTATTTAAAGGAAAACTTTAAGTACCTGTTCAAGGAACTAATATCCTTCCAGGAAACATTAGGCTCTTGCATCTTTCAATTCCTTACCTTCTCTCCTATTCTGTCCTGTATTGATTAACTCTACGTTCTGAATTGCCTTGCAATGTTAATGCTTGCAGAATTATAATTTAAAGTTTAAAAGGATATGAGTCACAGCAAGAAATCTGCATCCAAAGGACATTTTTTTCTAAGCAGATAAAGATGAAAACAAGGCTGTAGAGTGATCTGGGAGTAACAGTGCTGACAATACCAACTCTGCTTTGAGCTCATATTTACAAACAATGTTCAGGTAAGATGTTTTCAAAGACAGAACCATTTTTTCATCTTTACTTCCTATGTTTTCACCATCACAACCAAAAAAACCCCTGAATAAAATCCATCAAATTTCCCCCTTCCCCTCCCCCAATCAAGCTTAATTGTATCTGAATCTCTTTTTTAAATGGTTACTACTCATCCATAGAGTAATTTAATTCCGGTGAAATATATTTTCAGAAATGTCTTTATTTGCATACTGTATGCATGCAGAAGAAAATACAGCTATGTCCTGAAGGAATTGCACTATAAGAGGAATAATCTGTTCATAGTCTGTAGACAGAATAACCATTTAAAATTTGTAGAGTCAGAGAATTTCCTCTTTAGTGAATAGTTAATTATTTCTACTGATTGAAGTACCAAGAGGAGCTGACTGAGCACAGTTTATAGTTTTACAAGACAACCAGGTGAGGACTTTCACACTGTGTATCTATATTTATTTTTGGATACACAATAAATATGCCTGGATTTAATTTTATTTTGAGCAAAAACTAAGACACTTCTTATCTGTAACAGCAAATTTAGTAAGAAAAATCAGTACCATATAAAATTAACAAAGTTTTAGTATGTTATGGTAGATTTTTTTTTAGTTCTGTTGTCTGCTCATCTGTGAAACAAATGGCCTAGAACCATTTTCCAAGGAGGCTACTGAACTATGTTGGACAGAAACAGATGAATTTCCAAGAAGTAGCATACTTACATTGGTAAAATTATAGTGGATCACGGTATTTTTCATTATCCTTTTTTTTCTGAAAAGTTACTTCTTGATTATAGTTTATGGTAAACTCAACAAAATGACCAATGAACACCTTTTGGGACAAGAAAAATATCAATGAACAGATTTTTTCTTGCAGATACTGCTGAAAATTAAAGCAGAGGTATGCCTCTGATGCAAATATTAACAGTACAATAATAATAATGCATCAGTAAGGTACTGAAAGATGTGAATCAATATTACCACAATAAATAATGCATCAGTAAGGTCCTGAAAGATGTGAATCAATATTACCACAAACATAGATTGATAAAATCTAAATGAATAATACTGATTTAGAATATTAATAATAAATAATAAAATGATGTTTGTGTTATCATACTTGCTGCAGAAATTAATAATAAACATCTAAATGTATGACTGATACAGTCTTTTTAAAGTAAACCAGGATATCATGTCCTTCAATGTTAGGGTTTTTTTTTGGTTTGTTTTTATCAAGTGTTTATTTCCTCTGTTTCTGTTCAATCTTTCTTCAACTTTTTCATTAAGGTACTAAGTTGCTTGTTAGTTTGGTCAATAATTCTACAAACAGAGAACAAAGTAAATTTCAGAAGCAAATGTGCAAAAATTAAATAATATTTTTGAGGCAATTTTCTTTGTGCCAACATTATTTTTAGATGTGTCACTGTTTCTTGAAAGAGAACAAAAGATTTAGGCTCATTACATAAAATTAACAAGTCAAATTACTGTTATTCTTGTGAGCTGAAAGTTGTGGGAGGTCAATCAGAAAACAAATTCCAGTTAGTAGGTGTTCATGACTATTTTTAAATAAAAACATGAAAAAATTCTCAAATGTGCCAGACAGATTATTTTGATTAGATTATACTTCTTGCAGTGCGTATTATCTCCTATATTCAGAGATGCACAGTAATTCAATATACCGTTAGATCCTGGGAATTGCATGGTTAATTCCCTGGATTTCTTCTGATTATGCTACCTGCATTGTTTAAGGAAAAAAAAAAAAGGTCAAGCATAAAGTTAAACACTTTCCATAAACTAAAAAGATAATTTTTTTTTAATGATAGCTTTTATTATAAGGGTATAGAAGTAAAGAATGAAGATGACTACTTTTAATAAAAAATAAGAAGTAAGATTAAAGTTATTCATGCAACTGATCATAAAAATTAAAGCAAACATAAAAAATATTGCCCATCATCTTTGTAACAGTGTGCTCAGGTTGCCTCTGAGAGTGTTTTCTAAAAAAAAATACAGAATTTACTGTCACTGTCCCTAGTAAAAGCATTATCAGGAATAATCTTGTAATGATCCACATGTACAAAGACATTTAGCATTGCCAAAACTACAGTAGATGGTTTTAAGCATTAGATATTTTTTAGTTTTAAAATAAATCTGGTATATTCTATGTGTGATCTAAAATTGAAAATTGGCATTTTACATATCTGTCAATTAAATGTCCACTTAGGAGGAGGATGTTGGACCTAAAATGTCTCAGTGCAGTCCACATGGGATTTTCCTTACCTATGTTGTATTTAGCATCTTTTAGTGTCTTAGTGTTTGTGTTCTGCATGAAAACTTTTTGACAAAGAAGACGACCCAGGCCGCTCTCAGTACTACTTGACTATACAGCTCTTCCATCTCCTCAGTGTTATGATGCTCAGTCTTGTACATAGATCTTCCAATTTCCTGCTGCTTACATTTTTATTAAGTATTAGGACTTGTTGTTGTGCTCTCTATGGATCTGTTGGACATTCTGCTAGCTACACTAAACATGAGATACAACTGAGAATTCAGCCTGCTTGCATCAATACTGGCACTGCAGACAGTATGATGCTGATGTGATTCTCCACTATCACAAAATCAGAGAATTAAATGACTGTGACTTCCTCAGTGATTTCTAAATTTAGCCAGGATGTTCTGTACTTCTACTGATTTCTTCTTATGATTGAAAGAAGATATTTGATCCTGTACTTAGAACATTCTCCTTTCTATTTCCTGTGTTGGATTGTGCCATAAGCACCTTAAGCTTTGTAATACTAAGAAGCTCCACCTGGATACTTGGAGGCCCTCATATTTCAGCCCTGCAATCTCCCTTTTACTTGCAATTGCATAACCTTTCAACTAAGTTGTTTTATCAGTATACTTTTGCTGTTAGTCTCATGCAATTTTTCTTTTGCTCTTATTTTTACAGACTTACACTTGCAAAAGTTGGTATTGTTATTATGGTGGGTTCTTATGGTAAGTGATTGTCATTGGGATGAGGATTCCTCTCCCTGCTCCTCACTTTTATACTCCCCCTTTTTTTTTGTAGATTTTACTTTGTACTAGAGCAAAATCCAAACTTAATGGATCATAAAGTAGATAATTGTAATCTAAATATGTGATATCAGCAACATATGTGCACAGAGTTTAGCATAAAATCAGAGTGCAATTTCTGCACCTGATCAAATCATCCTTCAGTCAGCACTAATAGCATCATAATGGGGAAAAATCCACAGGGACTTTGAGCAGGTTCCTGTAAAAACTACATAATTACTAACAGAAAAGTATTATGAGACAACTACCTGCTACAAAGGCCTCCAGAGGATTACACTGGTATAGGAGAGCCCTGCCACTTCAGTTCCTTGGTGGCTATGGGGGAAAAATTTACCCTTTTCTTTTCCGTTTCCATTTCCGTTTCCGTTTCCGTTTCCGTTTCCCTTTCCGCTTCCCTTTCCCTTTCCCTTTCCCTTTCCTTTTCCCTTTTCCTTTCCTTCTCTCTCATGTTTTGTTTTGTTTTTTTTTTCTCCCAAAGTGACTTTTACCACTAAGAGTCAACGTACAACATCAGCTATACACCTTGAAAACAATTTTTTTTTTTGCATATAAGCCAGTCTCAGCACCATCTCGGCAATGCAAAGTATTGAGATGAAGGAGGTTTAAAAGTGAGAAAAATAAGAGAAGATGCATTTACAAACTCCAGTCAAAGGTAGAGTTTCTTTCAACAAAGAAACTACAATAGCTGTATAATTTTAGAGGCAGTCAGAAATTGAAGGACCTTGGAGCTCCACAAACACAGCGTAAGTGGTATTCAGGAGCCTAGACACAGGTGCCTAGAGCTATAAGAGATGCAAGTATCCTAACTGACTGCCAGAAAAGGAAGAAGGCCGTTGTAAACCTTGCTAAATCAGTTCACCCTGTGTAATGTCTTAGATAAGTAATGGCCTCCAGCATGACATTAGATGTATATATTTAATTATGTGAAGTTCTCCTCATGTGATGCAGGCACATGAGCCATACCAGCCAGGGATACTGGGAAGCAGTAAAATTCCACAAGTTTCTTAACAATATATCTCTGTCTCAGTTTGGAGCTGATCTCATAGATGAGAGTACAGAACATGAATTTTCCTGTTATCATCAAGCCTTGTAACACTTGAAAAAAATACTAGGAGGAAACTTTTTTTCAGAATTTTAGAGCTACTCTATGCAGCTGAATTTCTTGCAGCCCTTAAGTTATGAGTCTTTATAACTTCTTAATGAAGCCCTTTATAAAGCTCAAGGCAATTTCCCTCTATAGTCTTTTCAAGATTAGTTCAAAACATGGTTTACTTTCAAGATGAATCTGATGTCAGGAAAAGATTTAACAAATAAATTACAAGTGGAAAAGCTTTCAGGATGTATTGTTGCTGTTCACTGAATAATAATGACTGTAAATATAATCAAGGCAGCTGGCTTCCCACTTTTCTCCTACACTTTCATCTTTCATTTAAAATGACATTTATGTGTAATTAATAATATAAGTACAGGAAACTTCAAATTCAGATAATCAAATCTGTTAATTAATTTCATAATGTTTATCCTGCTGAAATCTAGAAGTTAAGTTTGACAATAAAAATGTAGACAATTGGTTAGGGAAGAAAATTGTATCATAAAAAAAAAAAACAACCAGAGAGTGATGTCAGCAGAGAGTGAAGTCTGTTGGGAGCAACACCACCAGTCTGCAGGGCAGTTCATGCAGAAACACATGTGGGAAGGGCAGCCTGCTCTGCCATACTTCTGCATGCGCAACTCACCCACACACTTAGGCTGCAGCCACAACAGTCACCTCAGCTAGCTTGTGGCTGTGGAAGCATACCCAGCAACTTGAGGTCTCCAGGGAGATAGAAGGGCTTATCAGGTTGTCAGTGCATTCAGGTTGTCAGAATCATAGTAGTAGAGACCAGGCAAGGGCTACACTCTGCAGCAGCCAGGAATTAGTCATTTAGCCAGGACAGCCTGGAATAAGAGTGTACAACTCCATCCTGGGTGGAGGAGAGTGGAAGCTCCACTTACACAAGATGTACTTTAGTGGAGTCACTCAAGTAGCAACTAGAAGATCTCTAGAAGCAAGTTAGCAGGTTATACCATATTAGGGGAGGTGAACATGAAATAGAAAATTATTCAAGACTTTGTAAGAAGAAATATTAGGGCCTTGTAGCACTAACCTCCAAGGACTACCAAAGCGCTTCAACAGTGAACAGACAGCACCTTGGAGAATGAGAGGTCTTGGTAGAAAAGAAGCTGAACATGAGTCAGCAGCATGCCATTGCATCAACAAAGGCAAATTGGGTCCAGGGCTGCATCCATAAGTGCTTTACTATCAGAGGCAGAGACATGATCATCCCACTCTACTCAGTGTTTATCAGGTTGCACCTGGAGTGCTGTGTCCTGTTCTGGTCCCCACATTTCAAGAAACATGAAAACAAGCTAGAGAGGGTCCAAAGGAGGGCCACAAAGATAATCAAAGGGCCAGAGAACCTGTCCTGTGAGGAAAGATGGAAGAAGTTAGGTCTTTTTTTCCCTAGAGAAGTCTCAGAGGGGATCTCATCCCAGTTTTCCAGTACTCAAAGGGTGTCTGTAAAGAGTATGGAGGCTCTCTCTTCACAAAGAGTCACATGGAGAGGACAGTGAGTAATGGGTACAAGTTGCACTGGGAGACATTTCATCTTAATACAATATGGACATTTTTTTACAGTGAGAACAACCAGTCACTGGAACAACCTCCCCCGAGTCCTCATTCCTGGAGGTTTCTAAGAAGCTACAGGATAGGGTGCTAGATAAGCTCATCTAGCCTTCCTTTCCCATGAAATTATGGACCAGATGATTTTTTTTGAGGCCCCTTCCAACATGAGCTGTTTTATGATTCTAAAACTATAACAGTCTATAGTGCAAGGACAACATACTTAAAAAACATAATACAGAAAAAAAACCCCACATTTACACCCACTGGAATAAGACTAATAATGATGATTATAGTCGTGATGCAGAAAGTGGAAAATACTTCTTACCTATATTTCAGAAAAAACAAAATAATATATCCTTTAACACTCAAGGATATAGAGTACCCTTTATTCTGTCTGCACTTAAGAAGGATGGTAAAATATTTTAAGCCGAAAGCATTTTTTCAATTGTCTGGAACATGTAACTTGCAAGACTTATTAGAATGTATAGGGAATTCAAGAGGCTAGATGCAAATTTTGAAATGTTGGATAACTTAATGAGGATGAGGCAGAGACTCATTTTGTGAATTATTCTAAAAAAGGATGATCACAAATATTAAAGAAACCTCTGACATTGCATATTGACATCCAGAGCAAAATTATTAAAAAGTTCATGTGGAACAAAGCAGTAAAAATCTACAGAGGTTTAGAAATAGTATTGTTGAAAATATGGCTTTATGGAAATGGAGCCTTATCAAACAAACTTGATGTAATATCTCAGATGCAGTTAAGTCTCTATGGGAAATAAACCAGTATGTCTCAACTTGAACATCCCCATAACCCTGGAGAGTGTACTAGAGCTCTAGACCTGTGACTGAGATGTAAAACAGATTATGTGCAGACTGGCTTACAGTGATTGTCGATGAAATCTCTGTGCATTTCTCTATCTCAACATGTTTTCACTGCCTGAAGTTCACAACCATCTGAAGTCGATGACAATGTGGAAATCATATCTGTTTGTTGTGGTTTAATCCCCAGTAGGCAGCCCAGCCCTGCCCAGCCTCTTGCTCATTCCCCGCAGTGGGGCAGAGAAGAGAATCTAAAGGGTAAAAGTGAGAAAACTCACGGTTTCTCTGAGGAGAAGGTCTACTTAGTTCTGCAAAGCTTTTTCCTTATGAGTATAATCTTTTTTCTTCTACTCTGTTGAATACATTATGATATTGAGAAGCAACGAGTTTCAGCTGTTCTAATGTTTTTGTTTGCCATCTAGGTGGTCCTTCTGATGGTGCTTATTGGGGCATAAATTTGTGCTAAATAAAATAATGTGACTGAAATCTGATTTTTTTTTGTCCCCTAATGTAGGTCAAAACTTTATCCAGACCAAATTTTCTATATTATCTTAGTCTTCCATTTGTAACTGAGGTTTTGTTCTAAACCTCTTTTTAACAAACATACAATTTATTTGGTCTAATTTTGATATAGTATCAGTATTCTAATTGCTTTCTTGGAGTCCTAACTTTTGTCCTGATAAACCTGTGACAGTATTTACAGAGAGCTGGCCAGGAAAGCCAATACCACAAAACAGAGCCTCTGTGTCATCGTGGGTTCCATGGTCCCAGGTGATGGAATCTCAACACCATTTTTCTACAATGTAAAAATAAACTGAACCTACTGCTTGATGAGCTTGATTAATACTGGACCAGATGGTTTAGGTCTTGATGTTTTCCTTAGCTGCACATACTAATTAATCTCTTTAAAGGAAGAGAGCAATTTGTTTTCTGAAGTTTCCACTGGGCAGGTAGAACACAACTTTACTCACTGTTATACAGGCACTCCCTTTTAAAGCAAAGTAATACATATTGTGTTACCAAAGATAGAAATAAAAAAATCCCCATAAATGCAACAATTGCCCCTTCTACCTTCAGGATTTCAGAGATTCCTGAATATTTTGTGGAATGCCTGTCACGGGTTCAAGAATAAAATTATTAATTGTTCTTAATCTACAAGCTAGTGGAAGGCATTGACATCTACATTTTCTGTTTCTTGGTTTGTGCTTCTACCTCTTTAAACACTGGCAAAGAGGTAAAAAAACATCACAAGTACCACTACATATACCCTTAAGCAGAGGGGACACAAAAGAGGTAGTGAAAAGTCTGTAATGAAAGGACAGTTTAGCTTCTCAGGATCAAAAGTATATCTCACTCAGAAACTGAAGAAAATATTTTCAGCTTCCCATAGAAATCAATAGAAAGTGAGTGCTTAAACAGCTAGATGTATAAAACAATTGTTAAATTTGGACCATATCTATATGGTTTATTCTGTAATATAATCTCCATACTTTGGAGATGTATATAAAATATACATCTCAACATGTAACTGGAAACTAGGAGCTTTCGGACATATTTCCCAAAGTTAATCTAGGAAAGGGAAAACTAATCTGTAAATGTTGTTTGCCAACACATAAATAAAATAAATTCTGCAGATTTTTTTTTCATGGTGAACATACTAAAAGAGAACACAGTCAATAGTTGAAACACTGATCCTTCGATGGTTTGGCCTCCTTATAGTGATAAGCAAAAGTCTAATGAGTGAACATGCCATGTTCTACTAACCTTTAATTGATAAATCCATATAAAAAGTCAGTGGCTAATTTTCATTCACAGATACCAAAGGAAAACTTTGTGAAAAATGTGTTTGAGAGTTTGTTAATACAATATTAGCTTAAATCTGTGTTTGATTTACTGAGGAACTTTTTATCAATATAAACACTAATATATTCTTTTCGTAAAGTATGTGGAATGTTATTTAAATGTTTCAAATTATCACTGTTCCATTTCCTCCATATTTGTAAAATTCAGAGTATGGCGAGAAAACAAAACGAACATTAAATCACTAGTGAATTCACACAACAATTGCTACCTTGCAATACTTCAGACAGGCAGATGGATGAAAACGTTGTATAACTTTGACAATGAAATATACCTTCTACTCAAGCTGAAAATCATTAAGATCTGTATAATATTTCCTTTTGTGCTTATTATAGCTGTGAGTTTTTCACCCTTTTGTTCCAACTCAAATCCCTAGAGTTTTGTGTTTTGTGCTCCAGAACAAATAATCATAATCATTATGGAATACAGAAAATAAATTCCTATTAATAATATAAAACAAATATTTTTAAATTATCAGCATCTTTGTAATTAATGTTTGAGTTCATCTTTCTTAGAAATTCCAGAGTAAGTCCTGAACTGTAGAGCTATATATACAGAGTGGTTTGCGGATTAATATATATGTAATATGGACACTAAGTGTTAAGGTAGCTAGCTAGGATAAAGATCTTTGACAGATCTTTGAATAGAACAATGTTGCATCATGAATCATTTTTTTAATGAATAGCCAATACTGAGTATCAGTTTATTCAATGTTTAATTCAGTGTGATTTATTACTTAACTAGTGTTTCAGTTAATTAGTTGATTAGGAAATATTACTTTAATGCACTCTTTTTATTCTTTATTTTCTTTTTCTTTTCCCCAGAATGCAATACATTGTAATATAAGGGTTATTGTATCATTACAAGGCATAGCAAAATATATCTTCTTAAAGATTTGAAATATATGTTCCCTCACCTTCCTTTCGCTCCTGAATATTCATAACAAAAAATAGTTTGTATGCTACCTAACTTTTGGCATTAAAAAAAAAAAATGGATTCAGCTTAGTTGCTTAACAATGTTTTTTTTAGTGCAATGTAAGATGCTTACAATGGTTGAGACCGCTGTGAGGCTGGAAGATACAACACAGGACCCACAAATACACAGGATAAGCTCTCATTTCAGCAAGTAGCTGAACACCAGATAAGATTCCTCTAAAAATCTCAACTGACCCAGAAAGTATGGTTATGCAATTTATATGAACCTTTGGACTCACACATCTCGCTTCCAAATTACAAATAAATTTAGGTATCTAAGTATATGTATCTAGTAGTTAACTATTCATTTAATTTTCCATTACAGTCAGTGGAGATCTAGTTAATAATTCCTATAATACCCAGGAGCAATGACTCCTTCTTAAATATTCAGCTGGTATCAATAGCTTCCTCAAGGTAAGCCAGTCCATGGGAAGGAAACAATAAGTTGCAAGCTGGGCAGTAGTTCCACTGAGATTCTGGAACAACTGTAGAGACGACTTGCTGTTAATTATAATCTATTGCTTTGATTTTCCATCTTTTAAAGAGTTTTTAGTTCCCATTTCCAGGAAACCAGATGTTTTCCTTTCAGAATAGATATTGTTTTCACTTTGATATTCTCCAGTATTTAAAGTAAGTACAGTTTATCTCATAACTCAGTCATGTTCTTCTTTGTCTGCACACATTACAAGGATTTTCTGGATGAAGTTTGAGAATTTGAATAATTTGCTACTAAACTGCAAGTCGGAATGAGGATTACCATTGTCAAGTGTCAGGACTTAAAGGAGTCCTCTCTTTCTCCATTGCCATGGCCAGCTATTGAGTAGAGTTTTTTGTTTCCATTCATTCTGTGAAAAATGTCTGATGGACAGCCCACAGCTTTATACTTTGTATAGTACTTTGCACTATTTTTTATTTTTACATTTTAATTGAAACTAATTATACCAACCTCAATTTCATACAGAACATGGAACAAGCATAGATTTTAATTTCTTGGTTACAACATGACCTCTGGCAAAAGAAAAGCAGTTAATTTCCTGCTATGTAATAATTATTGCTGTCTGAACTTGAACTCAAGTTCCTAAATTCCAATTGATCAAGTATTTTTATTTAAATTTCATACATTCTTAGATAGTAATCCTATTTTACCTTGACAAGTAGCATTTAAACAGCTTAAGTAATTTGGTTATGTTTGCCCTAGAAAGCCTAGGACAGAACAGGAAGACAGACCCATACCATGATCAGTCATTCCTGTAAAATCATTTTTTATGGATGATACACAGCGGTTTAGCAGATAAAATCAGAGACAGTCTTTTCCTAGTGTATGTTTTTTGCATTTAAAAGAGAGCATGCTGTAGAAACATTAATCGTGCACTGTCTTTTTCATATTCCCATCACCTTCACATAAGATGAATGTGATGCTTCAACTGTATGAATCTGTAATCTCTGCTTTTCTGCTGATTTCAGCTCATCAAATAAATGCCTGCTTTCTTAGAAACTTTGAGAAGAGGGAGTGCAAGGAAGTTCTAAAAGCATTTCATATGTGTAGATTATCTGTTTTCGTGTAGAATGTAGAAAGTACATGTGGCTCTGCTTCATTTTATGTTTATTTTTTTATTCCTAGAATGTTAGCTAGAAGGAAATGTATTGAAGTGTGATTCCTGTGACCATGTTTATAGGAATCACCCTCCTGGCAAGTAGGTTGATTTGAGATTACAGTCATGGCTGTGCTTCCTGTGACCCATCTGTTTTTCTCTCCAGTCATTGTTGCTCTCAGCATGTACAGGGTCACTTCTTTCATGTTCTCTTCTCTCACCCCTTTCTATATGCCACAAATAAAAAAAAGAAGAAAGGTACTTCACCTAGGCAGTGCTAATGCTCTTGCCACCTTTTCTAGTACATTCAATGCAACGATTAGTCCAGAGCTGTGGCAACATTGGACTTTTCCATGCATTACACTATTTCTATGTGAATGCTACTATATAGAGTAATATAAAGGTATATATAGACAGGGGCTAAATATATTTGTCTGTGAGTTGAATCATGTATCAGTTGCAAAAGAACAACAGTAAAAATAAATGTTTAGCTTTACCTTTTATCATGCCTGACTGATACACCTCCATACAGCCTACAGCATGATGAAAAGTTAATGTGTCATTTACCTTACAGCACTGAATCTTTACTAGGCCAACACATCACAGTGCTGCCACAAAGCTGCCATTCTTGACATATTGATGATGTATGTGCTCAAAGATATGAAATTTTTGAATTGCTACAAGCTATCAGTGAACTAGTGTTGCTTCAAGTGGATTTCTGTTTGCTAACTTGCCAAAAAAAAATCATGATGATCAACACAAATATTTTCTTTTTAAGGTATGATATAATATTATTACAAAAGTCTTTCTCAGTGTAATGTGCTTTTGGCTTAAACGTTAAAGATAATGTTTCAGTGAAAAAAAATATTAATGAAATAAGACTGTGACAGTGCAACTTGCTTACTATTTCTCTGAAGATATGAATGAGAGATGTCTCCAACCATAACATACTGGATGACAGTAATGATAATTACAGCAACAACAATAAAGACAACAATAATAATATCACTCAAAATATTGTTCTGGTTTTGTTTAGCGAGGGGGGGCCTAAGGTGGTAGCTTCTATAGGAAACTGCTAGAAGTCGCTCCCCTTTGTTCAGTGGACTCCACTGGGCCTAGGGCGGACCCGCTGCTGGCCAAGGTCAAGCCAATTGGTAGCAGAATGTTCCCTGATAACACCTCTGCGATAATGTATTTAAGAAGGGGAAAACAGGAAAAAAAAAAAAGGGAGAGAAGATGTGAAGATGCTGACCTGCAGACCTCACTCTCTGGCCTCCCGCTGAGCGGTTGACTGGGCCCAACTCGGCCCGGCCCAGCTGCAAGAAGTGGAGAGGAGATGAGATGTGAATGAGATGTAAAAAGATCCTGAGAGGCGTCTGCCAGCCTGCTGTGAAGAATTTTTCTTGTGAGAGGAACGGCTGCAGATGCCAAGGTCAGGGAAGAAGGAGGGAGAGAAGTAATGTGGCTCCTGGCCAGAATTCCCCTGCAGCCCATGGTGTAGACCGTAGTGAAGCAGGTTGTCCCCCTGCAGCCCACAGAGGTCCACGGAGGAGCAGAGATCCACTTGGAGCCCATGGAGGACCCCGCACCCGGGTAGGCGGATGCCAAAAGGGGGCTGTGGCCCATGGAGGGCCCATGCTGGGGCAACCATTTGTGAGGGACTGCACCTTATGGAAAAACGATCCACATCGGAGCAGTTTCACGAAGAACTATGGCCCGTGGGAGTGACCTCACGCTGGAGCAGGGGAGGCATGTGAAGAATTCTTCCCTCGACAATGAAGCAGCGGAGTGAAACAACGTGTGATTGACTGACCGTAACCCCCATTCCTTCTTCCCCCCTTGTGTCGCTCAGGGAGGGGAGAAGGTGGTAGAGATAATGTTAAGCCTGAGAAGAGGGTGAGGTGGAGGGGGTTATCTTATTCTCTGTCTCATTATCCAGCTGTTTTTTTTAGCAATAAATGACTAGTTTTCCCCAGGTAGAGTCTGTTTTGTCCATAACAGTAACTTTAAGGGTTTATCCCTGTCCTCATCTCAAACCTTGAGTCTTTTTTCCTTATATTATCTCTCCCTCTTCTCTCGGAGGGTGGGGGACTGAGAGAGACTGTATAGTCTGGCCCTGACTGAGGCTGAACTACGACAAATATCTAAGATATTTCTTATATAAAACATAGAAAATATTAAAATAAAACACCTCCACAGATGATAGGTCTTGCTTTAACAATGCACCTGATGAAAAATGGGGTGTTTCCTGTTGTAAAAACATTCCCTTATCCTCATCTTCCATCCCTCTCCCCGCGTTTCTCTTTTCTCAATTCTAGTTCTAAATGATGAGACCACACATCAACTTCATGGTCCTTCAAACTAGTTTCTGGTTGTTTGAGGTTTCTGTGGCCAAAAAACTCCATGTAAATTGTCATTTACGCTCAGCTAAGTCCCCACATTTCTTGTGTCATTTGAGATGCTGCTAAAGTGTTTAATATGAGCATGGGTCTACCAATTATAGAAAAGCAGAGGAGAACTGGAATGATTATATTCTGTGTAGTATCTGTCAATTGTATATGAATATATCAGATATTCTTGATTATCTTCAATTACAAGAGATGCCTATGTCTAGGCAGCTGACACCTACCATGTCCTGCAAAATCAGGAATTTCATCTCATTCCTGATGTGTATTTCACATCTGACGTCTGATAACTTCTTAAGTCATAGTACTCCAAACATGCCAAACATCAGGGATCATGGGGAGTATGGGTACAGAAAGGCCAGTTATTATCTACAAGAGGAATGGGGCATAAAGTAATGAATAGAACTCATTTTAGGACACTAATATAACAAACACACACACAAAAAAAGAAGAATATATACATAATATATGTGGTCAGGCCTGTTAAAAGTATGAACTGATGTGTACTGCTTCTATATCTGTTCATATATGGTGAAAATAGATTGGGTAACAAGAAGGTATAAGAAACAGTCACAGTCAGTCCAGGAATGCAAACAAAAGAGCAGAGAGATATTTTTTTTCAGTCTACCCTGGCTAAGGACACTTCAGGTGATTGATGCTATTACTTAAATGCCAACATGTACTCCTCCCCTCCAGAAGAGTAGGAAGCCTGCTTTTTATTCACTAGTCATCACATTTCTCTGCTGCAGAAACAGCAGTCATACATAAAACATTATGAATGACAACATAATTAGGTTAAGTAAATTAGAATTCTAAAATTCAGTGTATATTGTGTTTCAGCTTCAGCCTTCCCACATGACAAGATAATTGATACCACAATACAGAATCAGAGTAAACTTGGCTGAAAAACTAGCAGCAGTGTGGCAAGCATTAAGTTTCTTAGTGTAAGGCATTTTTGTCCATCTGCATATTATACTTTGTCCTTTCACCTCTTCCAGTTGTTCAGCTTCCATTCTAAGAGTCCAGATATCTGCATTCAGAAATCCAGTGGTTCCCTTGCCAATGATGTACACAGCAGTGACATCCCTGTCCTGCTCACTCTGCCTCCATGTACATGTGCAGTTATTACAATAAACTTTCTGGCTACAGCATTGCACTGGCAGTACAGCTTCATTGTGCTCCTTAAAAATCTATAAAGTCAAATGGAAATGTGTTAACCTGTTTATGACTACATTAACATGTCTTGCTTGAGTAGGCTAAGAATATCAGACTGTCCTATGGAGTTCTTATCTTTTAGTATTTGCTCTCCCTCATTTTTTTCTCTTATCAGCCACATTTGTTTCAGTAGAAACTTCATGTTTAATTGCAGATGACTAAAAAGAGCTGAACCCATAGAGTTCTGTGATACCCCACTGGAAACTCAAATATGATGAAAAATCCTTCATAACAACTTAACTTTTCTAAATATTCTGTTCTCTCATTAAGAAAATGGTCAAATTATTTCATCTGTCTTTTTTCTTTCCCACAATTGTCTTGTTCATATAGACTACATCAGAAAAGATTGCTCAGTAATATTTGTCCAAAAATCAGAACAATCTGTGGTCAAAAGTACTTATATCAGTCACAGTCTAGCAGCACTAAAACCCTCTGAAGAATTCCTCTCAGAATAAGTGTAAAAAACTTTGTACTTAAAGACAATTAACTTGTACCCAGTGCCAAAAAAAAACCCCAAACCATAGTGCTGACAAGAATCTTTAACTTCTAGAGCTTCCTTGACTGTTGTCAGTGGAGTTGCATAATTGGTATGGAACTGGTGGCACATCAATAGAATAGCACTTGTTAATAGATCCTATCAGGTGAAAAAGCAGTACAGATGGATTTGGGCCCCCTTATTTTCCACCCTTGGCAAAATAATATGTTTGTATTCTTCATATGTAGTGTCTAACTCATATATGTAGCAATAAAAATGCAATATAAAAATTAATATTGTACAGTAATATTTTGTGTAAATTGTTCCTTATTATTCTCTGTGTATTTTAGACCTTTCTAATAGACCTTGAATAGACTTACCTTTCACTAGAGAAAATATTTTAAATATATTTGGTTTTGCATATTCTGGATCAAATAATGCACTGATATAAATTAAATGATTAAATTAAATTGCTCCTATTTATATAACTGTGCTACAATTTAAGGTGATATTAGTTTATTATTATTAAATAGGTAAGTACCATTGATAAACATACTTTGTGAATTGTGTTAATCACAGTTAAATATTATAAAACATAACAATTCCTTTATTTCTACTGTCATAACAATTTTAGAAATTTAGGTTATTACAATTAATGCAAATTCTTTACTTACATTGTAACTTAACTAAAAGGCCTTTATTCGTTAAAAGTTTCAGTCAAAGTGTTTCAGAAATCAAGTCATAAAAGATCACTAGAGAAAAAAAATATAAAAGGAATCATATAGAAGTTATTGTCATTAATATCATGAACTAATGAATTTTTGAAGTTAGATTGGAATGTTAAACTATACATATCCATAGTGTTTACTGAATAATCTGCCTTGGCTTTTTTCTTCTTCTCTTTAATTCTGAAATACATTTAAACAAACTGTTATTACACATATACTTAATTTTGCCTATGACACTATTGAGGTCTGTTTATTTCAATATAATAGCAGACAAAAAAAAAAGATATCTTGACAAACTGCAAAGGCTAACGTGTTTGACACATACAGTAGAGTCCAGTTGACATGTTCACTATTAAAAAGTTCTGAAATTATTATGCAAACTTCCCATCTACTACCATCTCACACTATTTTATTTATTCCAGTAAAATGGAAAGATTAAACTGCTGAGATTCCTAGAACAGACAACTGACTTGGTGCCATATCAGCAGCACACCGCATAGTCCTGCTGGAGAAAATGTCTGAAAGTACTCTGTGACCTACAAAGAGCCACTAAAAGTTCTTCGTTTAAGTAGTTTCAAGTTAGTGCAGTTTTGCCTGTAGAAGTATATAGTTTAAAATTATGCTGGTTTCTGTTTCAAATGCAGGATTTCATTTTAGGAAACATTTTTTTTAAACTTACTTTTTTTTTTCTCCTTATTTGTTCTTTACTTGCATGATGATGTAAAAAAAAAAAAAGGATACTTTTGAATATCTACAACGAAAAAGTAGTTTGACTGGTAATTAGTTAGAAAAATTATGCCAGTGCATTTTTAAAGTAATCACATCACATGGCTTTTGTCAGAGACTTGATAAAGATCCCCAGGAAAATGACAAATGTCTCAAATTAGAAAATGGACTAAGGCATTAAAAGATTTTTAAGGCCTTAAAAGACCATTGATGTATAGCATTTGTACAAATCAGAATATTGTAGACAAGAAGTTAATAGATTGAGAACACAAATGAGAGAATACCTTTAATAGTACTCTGTGCATGCAAAAGTCACTGAAACACAGGCTAGAAAAATATTTCATACAAACAGAAGCATCATTATGTAGAACAAGCAAAGTAAAGACAGCCTAAATCCCTACCTCCAAAAAGAGAAAATTCCATTCTCATATGTATCAGAAGAGATTTATTTGTTGGGTTAGGAATGGTTCAATCACAGTATAAAAGACACCAAGAAGAAATCATATGGAACATAATTTATAATTTTGTATGTTTTTGTGGTCAAGAAACATGAATTCAAAATGAAACAAGTACAGACAAGGATGAGTAGAGTGATGAGAGGAATGGAGAGCTCTTTTCTTTTTTTTTTGCAACAGAAGACTGCAGGAGCTTTTCTTATTTAGTCTAGTAAACCAAAATCAAAATGAAAAACAAAATCTGAATGGAATATGACAGCTTTCTATAAATATCTCAGGGACACAAATGTCAGTAAAGGTAAAGAGATGTGTAAAATAATGTTGTCAAGATAAAGAACAGACACAAACTTGTGCTGAATAAATTTAGAAAAAAAATATATTATTGGACATATGAACACAATCCATTTGATGATAGCTGATTGAGCTCCATAACTCTGCAGGTTTTCCTAGTGATAAAACAAAGATCCCAAATAGTAGTGAAGTCATAAATATGGTGATTGGAGTCGATATAAGAAGCTAAGATCTATAGAGCAATACAGAAAACAAACCATGTAGAAACAACCTGCTAGGGAAATGAGTCATAAAAGCTGTAGCTTCTGGGAAAATGTCTTTGCATTGCCAAATCACTCCCTACCCACTTGATACATTAGAATCAGCATCTCAGCAAAGCAGACTTCAAGGTGGCTTCATCTTGTCTGAGGCAACATGAAAGTAAAAAGACTTGTGGCTAAGAACTTTGCATGATCTTTGTTAGATATATTCAGAACACAGAGTAACACGACTATGTTAAGCAGAGTGGGGTAGGCAGTGACTGTCAGAATACATGTCTAGGAAAATGGATACCTGCATTCAAGGCTTTCTGCAGTCATTTAAATTAATACTTCTCACATGCCAGGAGAACTATCCCATCTGCTGCTGTAGGGCACACTGTAGAAGAATACTTGCCATCTTTCCTCAAGCCACACCATGAAATATGAGCTCCGAAGTTGAAAATAGCAAGAAAAAAGTAATAATCTTTTTTCTTGTGCTCAGAAAAGTCAGAAGGAAAGGTGAGTACTGAACCTTAAGTACCCTGCGTATCCTGTATCTAACAGCTTCCTAATGTAAAATACATGAACTGTAGTCCCTGGTTGACAAAACAGCTGGAGCTTACAAATCAGTATAAATTTAAGGGCCTTGAAAACTTAAGTTATCTTTTAATCCTTAATTTTTTTTTAAAGGGCAATTCAGAGCAATCTGGGCTTGAATCTCTCCTTAGAATTTTGTGAGATGACTGCCAAAAAATGAAGAAGATATAATATTTTGACATGTTCGTTAGTTTCTTTAGAGAAATTTTATTTCTTTAAACATTGCTAAATCACTAGCAGTTCACTTTTTCATTGACTTAATATAAACTCTAGTACGAGGATGTGTATATCAGGTTCTCAGATTTAAAAAATCTGTACTTTTTCTTTGTTGCCAGCAAGTCTGTATCATTGTGTCTATTAAAAAAACAACAAAAAAACCCAAAAAAACACCCCCCACCCTCCAAAAACCAAAGCAACCAAACAAATTATCTTGTTACCCATGTCAGAATTATTCCCTGAGGACCCTCTGTATTGCTTGCATTTGTAAATCGATATTAAAGCTTTTCATTAGTGACACATCTGTTTAAGACAGTTTAGTTGGTTTATTTTCCATAAAAATGTCAAGTAGCGCTTGTTGTTTGGCATCATCTCCTCATGTTCAATTTTGTTTTGTCCACTGAATTTTGTTTAGCCCAGTAGAGGTTGCCATCCTTTGTCTCTTTCAAGATGTTTCCTCTATTAGTTCTAATACATCTAGAAGCTTAAATGTTTCAATTGTATTGTTTATAGTAAGAAAAAAGTTTCATATGTCATTTTGAATGAAAAAAAAAAAATTTTTATTTTTATCCCAGACAGAAGCTTGTTGGTATACTCCTGATGCCAAGTCCTACTCACAACCAAAACCTACAAAACAAAAATAACCACAATATTTTCTTTCACATCGTAACTAGAGTAACAAAAGAAAAACAGAAGAGTACCAATGACTAAGTGTTTCTGTTATTTTTGTGTGTGTGTCTGAGCAGACGAAAGAATTACAATTAATACATTGTAACTCAGATGAAAGAAATACAATTAATTTCATTGTATTCTTCCTATAGCATAAATATTGAGTTAAATTTTTTGTGGCTTTGAGAGTTATTTTTATTAAGAGAGTTATTTTTATTAAGAACAGACATTTATCTTAAAAACTCCCCATTCTGTTCTGTGTTTGATGAGAAAACAGTCACATTTGTTTTATTCCACTTTGGATGTACTAAATAATTTAGTCTATTAATTAAGAGAATTAAGCATTAATAATTAGATTGCTGTTGCTTAGAACAACAAGAGGAACAAAGTATATGATTATTTATTCTCAGAATGTATTTTTGTTTAAAAAAGGGACGTCTGAAAAATATCACAAAAACATGTAACGATTTGAGTTGGAACAGCCGTTAAAGATCATCGAGTTCCTATCTCCCTGCCACTGGCAGGGACATCTTCCACTAGACCAGGTCACTCAAAGCCCCATCCAACCTGGCCTTCAGCTCTTCCAGGGAGGAGGCATCGACAGCTTCTCTGGGCAACCTGTTCCAGTGCCTCACCATGCTCACAGCCATAATCCCTTTTTCTATATCTACCTGCCCTTGCCAAAAGTCCCTCTCCAGCTTTCTTGTAGGCCCTTGTAAGATACTGGAAGACCACTATAAGCTATCTCCAGAGCCTTCTCTTTTCCAAGCTGAACAACCTCAACTCTCTCACGCTTTTCTTATAGGAGAGGTGCTCCAGCCTTCTGATCATCTTTGTGGCCCTCCTCTAGACTCTCTCCAACAGATCCACATCCTTCTTATGTTGAGGGCTCCAGAGCTGGACACAATACTCCAGGCAGGGTATCACAAGACATGAGTACACAGGGAGAATCACCTCCCTCGACCTGCTGATCATACTTGTGATGCAGTCCAGTGTATAGTTGGCCTTCTGAACTGCAAGCGCACATTGTTGAGCTTCTCATTAACCGACCCTTCCAAGTCCTCCTCCTCAGAGTTGCTTTCAGTTCATTCAGCCTGTATTTGTGCTTGGGATTGCCCTGATCCATGTGCAGGACCTTGCACTTGGTCTTATTGAACTTCATGAGGTTGACATGGGAACGTCTCTCAAGGTCCCTTTGGATGGTATCCCATCCTTTTAGCGTGTAAATTGAATGACACAGATGGGTGTTATCAGCAAACTTGCTGAAGGTACACTCAGTTCCACTGTCCATGTCACCAACGAAGATGTCGAACAGCACCAGTGCCAACACAGACTCCTAAGAAATGCCACTTGTCATCTTCCTCCACTTGGACATTGAGTTGTTGACCACAACTACTGTGTCCAGTTCTGGAGCCCTCAACAGAAGAAGGACATGGACCAGTTGGAGAGGGTCCAGAGGAGGGCCACGAAGATGACCAGAGGGCTGGAGCACCTCTCCTATGAGGACAGGCTGAAAGAGTTGGGGCTGGAGAAGAGGAGGCTCCGGGGAGACCTTATAGCGGTCTTCCAGTACCTCAAGGGGGCCTACAGGAAAGATGGGGAGAGGCTGTTTAGTAGGGCCTGTTGTGAAAGGATGAGGGGTAATGGGTTTAAATTAGAGAGAGGTAGAATTAGATTGGATATTAGGAAAAAATTTTTCACAATGAGAGTTGTAGAGCACTGGAACAGGTTGCCCAGAGAGGCGGTGGATGCCCCATCCCTGGAAACATTCAAGGCCAGGCTGGATGAGGCTCTGAGCAACCTGATCTAGTCAGGGATGTCCCTGCTCCTTGCAGGGGGCTTGGACTAGATGACCTTTGAAGGTCCCTTCCAACTCTAGCCATTCTATGATTCTATGATTCTAACTATTTGAGTATGATCATCCTGCTAACTCCTTATCCACTGAGTGCTACACCCATCAAATTCATGTCCCTCCAGTTTAGAGACAAGGATGTCATGGAGCACAGCAGCAAATGTTTTACACAAGTCAGGTAGGTGACACTAGTTGCTGTTCCTTTATCCACCAATGCTGAAATGCTGCCATAGAAGGCCATTAAATTTGTCATGCACGATTTTCCCTTAGTGAAGTAACTTTGACTGTCACCAGTTACCTTCATATTTTCCATGAGTCTTAGTATAGTTTCTAGGAGAACCTGTTCCATGATCTTGCCAGGCACAGAGGTAATATTGACTGGGCTGTAGATCCATGGGTCTACCTTATTTCCCTTTTCTAAAAATGGTCCACTTCTCTTTTTTCCCCTTCTCCTGTCAGTGAGAGCCTCACCAAACTACCACGACTTCTCAAATATGATGGATAGTGGCATAGCAACTTCATCTGCCACTTCCCTCAAGACCTGCAGATGCATCTCATCAGGTCTCATGGACTTCTGCACCTTCAGCTTTCTTAGATGGTCTCAAACCTGACCTTCTCCTACAGTCAGTGGTTTTTCACTCTCCCAGTCCCTACCTTTGCCTTCTGCGACTTGCATGGTGTGGTTAGAGCCCTTGCTAGCAAAGACTGAGGCAAAAAATTCATTAAGTACCTCAGCCTTCTCTGTGGGAACAGAGAGTTTAGTACAGCTGCCTGATATTGAGGAATTTGAGTTGTGTCCTTGAGCACTACTTGCTCAATAGCAAAAAGCAGCAACTAGGATAAGATAAAGAAATACCAAAGGCAGAAATAGAAAAGACAACCAAAAGTTTATACCCAAGCCAGATGAAGTTTAGGGCGGGTGAATGGGGTATTGCGAGCAATCCAATTAGATGTTTAGGTGTATGCACTTCGCGTGTAAAGGAGAAAAACGATAAATGACTTATGCTGAGGAGGAATAAAGGTCTCCGGTTCACCATCCATGGAGTCTGTGCCCCTACTGCAACACTTCTCCATGTCCCAGGTAACCAGGTCTCTCTTTTCCTTCCAGAGAGGGTCCACATTCTCTCTGTTCTTCCTTTTATCCCTAGTGTACCTATGGAAGCTTTTCTTGTTGCTTTTGGTGTCCCTGACCATTTAAGTCTATGAGGACTTTGGCTTTCTTAACCTGATCGCTGGCTTCTCGCACAGTTTCTTTATATTCTTCCCAGGCTACTTGTCCTTGCTTCCCTCTCTGTAGGCTTCCTTTTTGTGTTTCAGTTTGTCCAGGAGCATCCTGTTCATACGTGCAGGCCTCCTGGCATTTTTGCCTGACTTCCTTTTCATTGGGATGCATTGCTCCTGAGCTTGGAGGAGGTGATCGTTGAACATGAACAATCTTTCTTCAGCCCTTCTTCCCTCCAGGGCTTTATGTCATGTTGTTCTATGAAGCAGATCTCTGAAGAGGTCTGCTCTCCTGAAGTTCAGGCTTGTTTATGTACTCTCCTTTCTGTCCTGAGGATCTCAAATTACACCATTTCATGGCCGCTGCAGCCAAGGCTGCTGTTGAGCTCCACATTCTCTACTAGCCTCTCTTCGTTGGTGAGAACAAGATTCAACATAGCACCTCTCCTTGTTGGCTCCTTTCTAATATGGAGAAGGAAGTTACCATCAACACATTCCATGAAACTCCTGGATTGCTTATGCCCTGCTATGTTGCCTTTCAACTGATATCAGGGTAGTTGAAGTCCCCCATGAGGACCAGGGCTTGTGACCATTAGTTTACTTCTATCTGTCTGAAGAGGATCTCATCCACTCCATCTTCCTAGTCGGGTGGCCTGTAGCAGACCCTCATTATAATGTCTCCCTGCTCTCCCTTTAATCCTGACCCATAAGCTCTCAGCCAGCTGCTCATCCATCCACAGGCAGAGGTCCATGCACTCCAGCTGATGATTGACACAGAGGATGATAACCCCTCCTAGTCTCCTCCGCCTATCCTTCCTAAAGATCCTGTATCCTTTCATTCCAACACTCCAGTCATAGGACCCCTATCTCACCACATCTTTGTGATGCCAATATGATGATAGCCCTGCAGGTGTGCGCATGTCTCTAACTCCTCTCGTTTATTTCCCATGATACTTGCACTGGCATAGAAGCATTTAAGCTGGACCCTCCATTAAGCTGACTTACTGGCTAGAGTGGCTGGACTTCCTTTGTGTTATTCTAAAAATGCTCTCCTGCCCACCTGTGAACCTCCTTCAGGCTCCGGGCCTCTGTTGCTGGGTCTGGCATCAACCTAGTAGGGTGACATTCCCCTCCTCCAGAAATTTTGGTTTAAAGCCCTCTTCCTCAGCATGGCAAGGCTATAACAAGCTCTTCCCATTCTCTGACAGGTGGACCTCATCAACTCCCAGTAGACCAGGTTTCTCAAAGCAAGTCCCATGGTCTAAGTAGCTGAACTCCTGGCTGTAGCACCATTCCTATAACCATTTGCTGATTCATCAGATTCAGCTGGCCATTTCAAACTCCTTTCCTTTAACCAGGAAGCTTGATGAAAAAACTACCTGCACCTCAGAGTCCCTTAACACCACTTCCAGGGCTCTGTAATTATTCTTAATATTCTTTAGACTGTACCCAGCTGTATCACTGGTGCTCATATGAAATAACAGCAGCAGATAACAGTTAATGGACTGTACAAGGCTCAGTAGTATCTTTGTGACATCCCCGATACAAGCCCCCAGTATGCAGTACACCTCTCCAGAGAGTGCGTCAGGTTGGAAAATGGATCGCTCCATACCTTTCAGAACAGAATCATCTACTACTATCACCCATTGCCTTCTCCTAGTTGTGCTGGTTATTATATTGGAAATAGGTCAGTCTGCCCTACTCAGCTCCAGCATCTCCCTTGATATAGTGAGTCTTTCCTCTTTGGTCTGCAAAGTGGTGAAGTGGTTGTGCAAGGGCACCTCAAACTTTAAGGGAAGCCTCTTCCTCCTGCCGGTCCTTGCCATTGCAAGCTTCCATTCTTCTGCATTATTGGTCCCTCTCTCTTCTGCGTGTGCAAGCAGTGGAGTTTTTGGCTGGTTGGTCATAGGCTGTGGCTCCACTGCAAACTACACTTGGAATCAGCTAGTTAACTACTTCTCAGCTTCCCTGATGCTATGCAGCCTTCTCACTGCCTCCTGCAGCTCAAACACCTGCCATAGGAGCAACTCCACCTGGGCACATCTTTTGCAGGCAGGACTACTGCCTATCCCTGCCCCAGGAGAGAGGTCTAGGCTCTTCTTGCAGTCTGAGGTCTCCACTGCAGCCTCTCGGTTCAGCAGCTTTATCTGTGTGGAGCCTTCAGCCACTGCAGAACCCCCAGCTGCAGCCTTTACTCTGAGTTGAATGCAAATTTTATCAGCTAGGTTGAGAGTCTTACTAAGAAAGCAAGAAAATAAAGCTACACATAAAGGGAAATCTTGCTGAACAGAAGTAAATTGAGTAATATACCAAGGAAAGAAAACCAAACACATACAATGATATAGAAAGTCCACAGTACTTTGGTTTTAATTGCATTCAGTGAGAAATGAGCAACTGATCTTAGAAGTTCTAAGAAATCATCTCCTTATATTAATGGCTTTGCTTCTAAAAGGAAAATACAAACATAAAACATTATCGCTTCTGGCTGAAAGCTGTGAGAATTCCCTACTGTTTTGACCTTATTTTCTCCTTGCTGTCTGAATACATGTGATTTGTCCTCACTGTCTGAATACATGTAATTGCTGCATACTAGCAGGTTAACGGTAATAGGCTTTCAGTTAGAGACAAGTGAACCTGAGAGCCCTGAGACTAATCATTATGGCAAAATCGTAAAGATATTTTTTTTTGTTTTGTTATCATATGGAAACATGTTGTCCTAAGAGACTTCATTAATGAAAAATATGGCATATTCAGATCCTGTGCAGAAAAGAAAAAAGATAAACCATAAATGCAGGAGAGGACCAGTCAAGTCTCAGTTCCTAAACCCCAATAACTCTAAACTCCAATAACTCTAAACTCCAATAACTCTAAACTCCAATAACTCTAATAAATCGCAGTCTGTCTGCAGTTTCTACAGGACAGTGAAATGTTCCTTACATTTTACTTTGTTTAAAATAAAATCATGTAACTTACTGATCAGAGGGAGATTAGCTCCCCAGGAAAGGCAACTCACAGTTGTGAGACTAACCACCAGCAACTGCCCAACAAGATCCACACAAGTTCTTTCATTTCTCTCCAACTCAAAGTACAGAAGGGTACCACCCTGGACATAAGAAATTTAATGAATCATTTAAGAAGATCAGAGTCCAAACATCTACAACTTCATTGGTATAACTATGAGAGAAAGAAATTGTACCACTAAATGACGTGATTACAAAACATTATTCTGGGAGGCTCAGTTCTGCTTTCAGCTTACATTACCAGAGGTCAGTAGTAAGTCTTTTGGCTTAATAAACTCCCAGCTGTGACAGATAAAAGGTGATGTAACTGGGAACACAGTGTATTTTGCACATTTATGGCTTTATTTTATTTGAATCTTACTTTAAATAAATAGATTCAGATAATTCTTCAAGTTCAGTACATTTCACTGAAGTTCCAAGTTGCACTTGTGTAGTGATTGCTTTTCACAATTGTCCTTACACACTTACATGGTTTTAAAGAAAGAACATCTCAAATATTTATTCAGTACAGAGATGGAATATTGAACAGAAAGGCAACTTCTATGTCAATCCATAAAAATATTGACAAAAAAAAAAAAGTGTTATGTATTATCAGAGTATTCCACTCAGGTCATCTCATGAGTATAAGAAAGGTATAAAGACAAAGAGTTATGTAGTTAGGTAATTTTAAGTTCAAAAGAATAATGATTCACAAGCCATTTCCAATGGACTAGAAATTCTGAGGGACAAAACAGAGTACAAAATATTACTATTAAAATAGCTGTTGACATACAAATATGTAGTATGTGTTTTGGCATTTTTCAAAATGAAATTAACTTCACTGGAGTGCTCTTGTGTATTGTAAATTTTCAAAGAAATAAAGGTTAGTTTTCACATGCTAATGTACTTTGTACTGGAGAATTGTTTGTCTTGACTTCTGGGAACATTTAGTACTTTATGGTAGATATTGTTATGTCTTTGCCTTAGTTGCTTTTCTTAAAGAGAAAGAAAAAAGCTGTATTATAAAGGCTATTATAATTTGACTGGGAAGAGAGGATTATTACCTTGCTTTAGAATATAATGTTGAACTAAATTCTTCATGTATCACCCTCTCAAAATTATTTTGCCAGCAGGAACAAAATGTTCAGCTTTAAATCCTTTAAAAAACTTCAGCTTGAGAACTCCTGCTTCCTGGGAAACCTACTTCTTGAGTGATTTCAGCTATTATATTTATGCTCTGTCTTATGGGAAAGGGTAGTCACTCAGTGGACCAACAAATATAAATTTAAGGTAGAAGAGCCTAACAATTTTCCTTTCCTAATAATCTTGCTGTTAAACTCTACAAAGTCCTACTGACTTAATATTAGATCAAACCATATACTATTTTTTCTATATCCTGCAATGAAAGTTATATTTAGTAGATTAGAGTTCTTGTTGTCTATGTGCTATCCTGTTTCCCCCCAGCACCTAGATTAGAGAGTATAAGAAAATTTGGAGGATGTACACTCAAGTTAGCTACAGATTTAGTGGTCAAATACAAACAGCTGTCTTGAAATAAAATCCTTAAAGTTAGGAAATATTGGTGTAAAAGAACATATACCTTTATCTCGATCTCCTCCAATAATGTCAAAAAGTTTGAAAAGAAACCTTTACCAACAAAACTAATGAATAAACAGAATAACAGAATAAATGAGAAATACTGCATAAGAATAAAGGATAGGTAAAATAAATACCATATAACAAAAAAAATGGAGCAGAACCACTGAACCTTGCCAATGGTTATTTTAAGGGCAGTTGGGAGTAGAAAGAGATGAATCCTGAATTTTGCATTGGGAGATACATTGTATGACAATCACATCAGACTGCAAGTTTCCTTAATAGATTCACAATGATCAGTCTTAGACTTCTGGTAACCACAGAAGCTTATAAGGGTTTTGAAAACCTCCCATGACTATTTATCACAAATACAATAGTTTGGTTGGGTTTTTTAATTGAAAGTGTGAGAAGTATATTTTATGTATTAAACTGAAACCTGTACACTCTACATGAAAACAAACTGATACATCCCCCAGCATAAGTAAATCCTATTCAGGGATTTCTTAGAGCCTTATACAATAATCTGGGAAACATAAGAACTTGCTGTTGGGAAAAACATAGGTATCAATTTAATTAGTAGTTCTGGGAGAGGATTGATTTCTGTGTCACAGCATCCTTCGAGAAATCTAGGGACTTTACAACATTTTAATAGGCTATCTGCTGAGGTGACTGTAGATTGGCTCAAACTCAAAAATCGCATTATCTATGATATTCTTCCTGCTCTAGTCAGGACAAATAACACACATTATATAATACTTATTCATTTTAAAATTATTTATAAAATATTCTTAATAAAAAAAATCATTAGTGAAACTTGCATTTTTCCTTTCAAGCTTATTCATAATATTGTTTTTAATATCTACTTATTTAAGATTATAGAAAGTTTAAGAGAATTGTTGTAATAGAAGTTTATTAAAATAGCTTTTCAAACAATTTATGAGATTATGACACAATATAGAAATTTATTATATAAAAATTCAATTAAAAGACTTTTCACACTCCCTGTTAGTGCGAACTTTTTTTTTCACTTTTTGCTGCTAGTTACGAAAACAATAATTCCACAGCTTTTAACTGAAATTAAAAGACTCTTTTTCAGTCACTCCATATTAAGTAGGTTTTTTTTAGAAGTCATGTAACAGTATTTCCAAATAGAAATTATAAAACTTTCTAAAATTAAAGTCACTACTAAACTCAAATAGATTATCTAGAATTTAGAAGTTTTATTTATTATCAGAAACTTTTAGACATTCACTTCATTCCACCTTCATAATTTCTTCCCTCTTTGTTAACAGCTTGTAAAGAGCTAAACACTAAGAGTCTTTTGTGTGTACAAGTCACGTTACTAGCATTACTTGGAGTTGAAATAACACCAAATAGAATTTGAGAAAACAATAATACAAAATATTGGTGGAGAAGTTTGTTTCATTATTTTTGTAGTTAGAAAAATAATATTCTATTAGTGAGATACAGGTAACCTAC
Organism: Tetrax tetrax; assembly: GCA_009806455.1. Taxonomy (NCBI): domain Eukaryota; kingdom Metazoa; phylum Chordata; class Aves; order Otidiformes; family Otididae; genus Tetrax; species Tetrax tetrax. The sequence continues at coordinate 608,955 of WHYT01017487.1, forward strand.
TTCTTTTGGACTATATATAGTTATCTTACATTCTCTTTAGTCAAACAGGAAAATGAAATTTTCCCTACGTAATTAATTTGCCCAATAATAGATGTCTACTTTATGTAAGACAATTAACAAATATCCTCAAGGTGTATGTTCTCTCCTTCGACTACAAAGACAAAATTGGATTAGTAGAACATATTCACACATCTGCACTGAGGATATTTTTATCATCATGTGACTTCCACCTCTATGGTGGACTCTCATTTTTGTCTCTTTAGAAAAAAACCCCAATGTCTCCTTCAAAAGGAACGCTCAACAAATTCTTTAAACTCAAACCTACAATCTGAGGTCTTTCGACAAAATGTATCTTTGAGAAGGCACTGTTGATCTGCACTAGGAATGACAGGGAAGGGAGACAAGTACCACCAGCCCTGTGAGGGAGTAAGAGGCTGATAAGCAAAGTGCCTGAAGTAGTGTGGTGTGACGTGAAGGTATAGCAAAATCAACAGAACAAGGCTTAAACAGAGGCAATTCCAGCACTTGTCATGGTTTAGCCCCACTCTGAAGCTAAAATACCACACAGTTTCTCATTCGCTCCCCCTTCCCCCCAACAGTGGAACAGGGAGGAGAATCAGGAAAGAAAACAAGGCAAAACTCATGTGTTGAGATAAAAAACAATTCAGTAGCACAACAGAGGAAAAGAAAACAGAAATGAAAAACAAAACACCAACACCTCAATAACAGAAAATAGATAAACATATCATTCACAGTACAATAGCTCACAGCAGATCCTAACACTCAACTCACTCCTAAGTAGCAGGTACCTACCTCTCAGCACCTTCCCCACTTTATACACTAAGCATGATGTCACATCGTGTGGAATAGCCCTTTGGTTGATCTGGGTAAACTACCTCATCTGTAGGCTAATGAGTAAACTATCCCAGCTGTGTGCCCCAGCCACAGGTGCCACCAGCTCCAGTTCCTCTCCCACTTCTGGTGAAAATTAACTCTGTCCTAGCCAGAACCAGGACAGCATGTAAGCAAGAAAGTATCTAGAAGCCACCATAACAGAAAAAATCCCCCAAACCCTTTCTGGGAAACCGACATACTGAGGTACCACTCTGAAGTGCATGTACACTAAAGCCCACAGCATAGGGAATACAGTTGCTAAGTTACAAATCTGTGTTGCATGGCTACAATCTTGTTACAATCAGGGAGAAGTGGCAGGATAGTTCACGTGACTGAAATGTTACAACAGAGGAATACAGGATTGCTAGAAAAAAACAAGCCAGGAAGATGAGTAGGAGTTGCCCTTATGTGAGAGAGTAGGTGGAGCACATGAAGTTCTGCTTGGGGATGGAGGGTAAGCTGAGAGCTTATGAGTAAATATCAAGGAATAGACCAATATGAGTGACATTATAGTAAGTGTCTGCTATAGGCCGCCTGACTAGGAAGAAGTGAATCAGGCCTTTTACAGACAAATAAGAGCAGTCTCATATCTGCAGGCCCTGGTCCTCACAGGTGACATCAACCACCCCAACATCTGCTGGAGGGGTAACACAACAGGGCATAAACAATCCAGGAGATTGCTAGAAAGTATCAATGACAACTTTGTGATCCAAGTAATAGAGGACTCAACAAGAAGAGGTAATCTGCTAGACCTCATACTCACCAACAAGGAGAGGCTTGTTGGGGACGAGAAGGTCAAAGGCAGCACTGGCTGCAGTGACCATGAGATGGTGAAGTTCAGGATCCAGAGAAAAAGAGAGCAGGCAAAAAAGCAGGGTCACAACCCTGGACTTCAGGAGAGTAGACTTTAGCCTCTTCAAAGCCTAAACATAAGAAGGAAGTATATAGAAGGTGGAAGAAGGAACATGTAACCTGGGAGGAATACAGAGACATTGTCTGAGTATGCAGAGATGAGGTTAGGGAAGCCAAAATCTATCTGGAATTGAATATGCCTTCTGTAAGTACCTAGGAGACAAAAAGGAGACTAGGAAAAAAGCAGGCCTGCTGCTGAATAGCGCAGAGGCCTTGGTGACACAGCACATGGAAAAGCTGGAAGTACTGAATGCCTTCTTTCCCTCGGTCTTTATTAGCCAGCCTGCCCTTCAGGAATCCCAGGCCCCAGAGACCAGGGGAAGTCTTGAGCAAGGAAGGTATACCCTTGGTGGAAGAGGGTCAGATCAAGGAATATATAGCCAAACTGGACATACAGAAGTCTATTGGCCTTAGTGGGATGCACCCAAATGTACTGAGGGAGCTGAGTAGTGCCATTGCAAAGCTCTTTCAAATAACCTTTGAATGATCATGTCAATTGGGAGAACTGCCCGAGAACTCAGGAAAGCAAGTGTCACTGTTATCTTCAAGAGGATGACTCAGGCAACTACAGGCCAGTCAGTCTCACTTCAGTCCCTGGGAATGTTATGGAGCAGCTAATCCCAGAAACTATTTCCAGACACATGAAGGACAAGATAGTCATTAGGAGTAGTCAGCATAGATTTGCTAAGGGAAAGTCATGCTTGACCGGCTCAACAAACTTCTACAATGAAAGCTATGAGCTTTCAGAGAAACTGTGCAATGATGGATGATGGGGTATGTGGTCTAGCTTTTGAGTCTAACTTCTGTGATATTGGAAGTTTTAGAGTCACTGAAGATCTGCTTCATAGCATAAACATTTTCTCTGTCCTTAAAAACTCACTGAGTTACAGAAAATTAAAATATATATCAGAGTTTTACCCTCATCTATCTCTGATCAATATTCACTTTTAACTGCTCTATAATCTACAAATTTTAATATCTTCTTTTTTCTTTCTTTTTTCCTCCTTTTTTTTTCCTTTTTTTTTTAATTCCCCTTCTCCCTGTTTATTATTTTAGATGTTATTAGTATTGAACATCATTGTTGTTTATCATCATACAGGCCTTTGACGAGATAAAGAAAACTGTCTTTGCCTCTACTATCTAGACCAGATAATTATCAAAGAGTAAACACTGAAGGTAAGGAAGCTACTTGTTTCATGTAATATGCCTTCTGCTTCCTCTTGAATGAATACATACACAGGTCATCTCGGAGAGCTAGTCAAAAGCAATTAATTTGGGGGAGGAATTTGGAGAACAGGAATGGGATATGCAGGCAATTATGGCATAGGCATTTGGGGATGAAATGCCTTAAGCATTTTGGTTTATTTTATGAGCAGCGCTAGGTGATTGATTTAACAGCAAAAGCGGAGAGGATAGAAATTACTTACAACCTTTTTTTGTTTTGTTTAATTCTAGCTTGCAAGCTTTCATGTGAGTCTTTACTTTGATGAATCAGTCACAGGCTGAATCGCTGACCAGACAACATCAGAGGTTTTGGAGACCTTTCAATGTTTGGAAAATATAGAAAGAATTGTTGAGTTATTGCTAGAATGAAAAAAAAAAAAAAAAGAAAATATAGCAAAATGAAAGCTTAGTGCTAAACGTGAGATACTATCAGGAGCTCAGATCTAAGCAAGCAAAATATTGAACTAAAATATGAGAATGATATGATTGTAGAAGAAACATGCTAGTAGATCAGAAATATGAGAAATTGATTGGAATATTAAGTTCTTTTTAGTGGCCTGATATTCAGAAACAGAAATCAGAAAAAAAAAAATTACTTAGAAGTTTAATTCTGTAAGCAAGCTTTGGGATGCTTTTGTGGGTTTTTTTCACCACTAGACAAATTAATTTTAAAACTTAATAAAATAGTTAATGTTTAATTTACTTTTTTATGCACATGCAAGGCTATTGAACCCTTATAAGAATTCCATTATACAAAGATTTGATCCTTAATTCCATAGGAAAAAAATGAAGCCACATGTGAAATTATTGTAGAAGAGTATTTTGCCAATATTTTAACAAAGAAGCCCACTAAAATATTTCCTTGTAAAAACTCAAAACTTCAATAATGGACTAGATAATATATTCTCTACTTCTAAGTGCATCAAATGTGGCTTTTGACAGGAACTAAAATGGTAAAATGATAAAGTGTTAACTGAAGATATTTATTCTCAATTTGAAAAGAAAAAGAAAAAAAATAGGATTCTAAATTGATCAAATACAATTATCTTAAGTGTTGTATTTTTTGTGTATTGAAGAGATAGTAAATTAAGATTTACAAATAGGTATTTTCAGCTGTAAACTTGTAGAACACCTTTATCAGTAGTCTGCATTTTGTCTATGTAGTTATACAGTGCAGGACTGGTCTGAATGCATGTAGATGTCTGTATCTCACCTATACTCCCTGAACTCCCTTTACAAACAATTGAGACAAACAGGCATTTCTAGGGCATGATTCATCTCATTTTAAAGTAGACTCCTAAAATAGGTCAGATTAATTGTGCTTTAAAATAATACTTGTTTACAAAGCTTTCCATTTTATTTCTGTTGAAATACATGATTTTTTACTGATACTGTTCATATCTTCAATCTTGTATGCAACTGTTCTAATTTAAACAAAGAATTAAAGTATACAATGTACCGAATATAACTTTCTACTACTGGTCTCAGGGGGAAATAGGAATATAACATCATTCGTTGGCAACATACAGTACTTCATACAAATCTGTATATTTTGAAGTTTAAAAAAAAAAAAAAAATTTTTTTTTTTTTTCAGGATGCCCTATGTATGATTTATCTTTCGGAAGTGATTTCATACTATCTAAGATGGAGATAGATCCATTAAAAAAAGCCCCAACAAACAAAAAAACCCCACCCAACCAAACCAAAACTAAAGAGAAAAAAAATCACTTCACTTCCTCCCTTCAAATTTGTGGCTGCAGTCATAAATTACTTGTAGCCTAATGATACTATATGCTCCATCTAACTGTTGTACTGTTTTTGAGCTATGCTAATATGCCTTTAGCAACTGGAAAAGTTTATCAGAAATTGGCATTTATGTAGTCAGTGTTTCACACAGGAATGCATGTATAATTTTAAGAAATGTCATATACTTCTCTCTTAACCACTGTGACAATGATATCTGATTTCAAATAACAGTATGCATACTATTCAGAATGTATTAAACAACACCCTCTGTAATTGCCTTTTATACTTTCCTAACTTTAGTAAATAATTTTTATTTCACCTTGTTTGGATTGTAAAGTACATTAAAACCTTTATCCATAGTTTATCCACCAAAAGTTTAAAATCTTGGTAAATAATCAAGCCTTAGTTCTTGACCAGTCGAGGTATTTAAAACTCCTTATTCGAAGTCATTATGTGCTGAATTTTTCATCTGAATGTGCAGATATGTTGGAAGAGGTGTAAAAATAGTCAGGCAAAGAATTCTTCATTGATTGTGTTTCTGAAGAGAGTCTTGATCTGTGTTTGTTTTAGTAAGCTCATTTAATGTTTCACTCATTGAGATCTTCCCTGATGCAGTGTTTTTAAAGTCAATATGCAAAAAATGATTGTGTTTGATTGAAAGCTGTGCCTCTAACAGACTGTGTCACAGTTCACTGAGGAATCATCCATGAGTCTAGATTTCTCTCTTCATTTCAGTTTGACATTTGAAATAATTGGCAGCTAAGTTATGTTGAACCAAAGCAGGTGTGGGTAACTCCAGAGCACTATACTAATCATTCCACACTTCTTAGCTTTGCTTTGAGGAGGCAAACAAAACTAGAACAAAGACATGTCTTACAATGTCAGAATAAGAAATGAAAAAAAAAAAAAACCCACCAGACTACAGAAATTCCCCGTAACAAAAAAATGTTGCTATAGTAGCATGATAAAATAATAAGAATAAAAAATCAAAGTTACCTTAGTTGGGGAAATTCTGAAGCAAGAAGAAATTTTCTTCAAGGTCTCATATGAATCTTAAAGACCTTACAGAAATAAGAATGGAAGGCTACCAGTGCTAAATGGATGTATGTAAAACTGAAGATGGGCAGTGATGCAAAGTCTAATTCATTTCCTGTCTTTTAAAATTTTTAATTAATATCTTTTTTTTTTCTGAACAAGTATTTAAAATAAAAGAAAATACACTCTCTGTATATATTACAATCCTCTGAGGTTTTTTTTTTTTGTTTTATTCTATCCTCATGTTCTGCTTTATTAAGTATAGCGTAAGTCCTTTAGCATTTATTACATAATAACAATTCTTATTTTAACTAATAATTTTATGTAAATTTGGTATCATATCTTGTTAATGCTTCAAGGTTACACAATTGACCTCTTAGTGCAGGAAAAGGTAGACATTTCCATATTAAATAATTTATAGAGACTGTGATTTAGACTGCCATCAAATATCCTGTGTCAAATTCATTTGGGAGTCATGACCTGCCTCTTGCTCTCCCACTGCCTCATGGAGGTAATGGCCAGGAGCAGATCTAAAGTTAAAGCAGTGTGTCTTCTTTGGCATGGCAATATGACTCTACTGACCAAGAAACACAGAAACATATAGAATATTTTCCAAGTATTTAATTGAATTAAGGAAGTACTGAGATGGTTGTAAGAGGTATTCATGAGATAGCCAGAACAAATACCAAGAGTGGCCTTAAACTGCAGTTCTGAACAAGCCTGACTACTCTATTTGAGAATACTTCCTGTTACAGAAAGAATTTATTATATCTTTGTCTTAAGAGTAAAAGATTTGCTTTCACAAGCCAGAGCATTGAAGATTAATTTTATGTAATATGACAAGAACTATTTTTCAAATGTTAAAGTATGCTTAGCTGGGCTAATATGTTTGCATACATAAATAACATTTTATTCATAAAATGTCTTAAAATATAAATTAATGAAATTTGAGGTAAAAGCTAGTGCTACTTATGAAAAGATTACCGAAGAAACACAAAATTCATGCATCAGAAAGAAAGCATTTTTCAGATAGCATCCTTGTTCTTCACCATAGCAACATCTATTTCAAAGAATAGCTGTTGAATGTCATGCAGATGTCTTTTTAAATACAGATTTCACACACATATACACACACACACATACAAAAACAAACAAACAAACAAACAAAAAAAACCAACCACAAACTCAAAATTAAGACTGGAAAGTCAAGCATTTAAACATTAGGAGAGGAAAGCAATGAATTTTCTATGCAAAGTGTAAGTGCAGTGTCCTATATGCAATTTTTCCAGAAAAAATACATACATGATGATCAGTGCATATAGCTCCTACAAAGCTGCAAACTATTTTTCTGTCACTGCATTGCTTGGTACATGGCTCCATGCCATTTACTTTCTTTTTTCTTTCTTTCTTTCTTTCTTTCTTTCTTTCTCTTTCTTTCTCTCTTCCTTCCTTCCTTCCCTCATTCCTTCCTCCCTCCCTCTCTCTCTCTCTCTCTCTTTGTTTCTATCTATCATTAATTTACAATAAATATTATGTAATCCTTTCTTAATTACTTAATTTAGACAGTCAAGATAAAGCATCAGATTTTGGAAGCAAGATTATATCATGTACAAGGTCCTGAACATGGGTCAAGGCAATCCCAAGCACAAATACAGACTGGGCAGAGAGCAGCTTTGAGGAGGACTTGAAGGTGTTGGTTCATGAGAAGCTCAACGTGATGCAACAATACACACTTGCAGCCCAGAAAGCCAACTGTATCCTAGGCTGTATCAAAAGAAGCATGGCCAGCAGGTTGAGGGAGGTGATTCTGCCCCTCTACTCTGCTCTCATGAGAACCCCACCTGGAATACTGCATCCAGCTCTGGAGACCCCAACATAAGAAGGACATGGACCAGTTGGAGAGAGTCCGGAGGAGGGCCACAAAGATGATCAGAGGGCTGGAGCACCTCTCCTATGAGGACAGGCTGAGAGAGTTGGGGCTGTTCAGTCTGGAGAAGAGAAAGCTCCAGGGAGACCTTATAACAACCTTCCAGTACCTTAAGGGGGCCTACAGAAAAGATGGGGAGAAACTCTACAGCAGAACCTAATGTGATAGGACTAGGATAGAGGGAGGTAGATTCAGACTGGATATAAGGAATTTATTTTTTTTTTCACTGAGGGTGGTGAAACACTGGCATAGGTTACCCAGAGAGGTGGTGGATGCTCCATCCCTGCAAATATTCAAGGCCAGGTTGGATGAGGCTCTGAGCAACCTGATCTAGTTGGAGATGTCCCTGCTCCTTGCAGGGGGGTTGGACTAGATGATCTTTAAAGGTGCCTGCCAACTCAAACTGTTCTATGATTCTATAATGGGGGCCTACAAGAAAGTAGGTAATGGATTCTTTATCAGGGAATGTAGTGACCAGATATGGGGTAATGGCTTTAAGCTGAAAAAAAAAAAAAAAGGTAGATTTACATTAGATATAAAGAAGAAATTATCTGCTGTGTGGGTGATGAGGCACTGGGTCATGTTGCCCAGAGAAGTTGTGGATGCCCTGTTCCTGGAAGTGTCCAAGTCCCAACTTGGATGGGGCTTGAGCAACCTGGGCTAGTGGGAGACGTACCTGCTATGGTTGATTGGAACTCAATGACCTTTAAGTTCCCTTCCAACCCAAACCATTCTGTGACTCTATGATTCTATGACCATATATTTTATTAGTAGTATATTAATAATTTTATTTGCTGCAGTCAGACTATGCCTAGAAGTCTTTTTCTATTCTTGTTTTAATATTAGTTCACTTTTCTCCTATTGTGCTCCTTTTCCTAAATGTCCTCTTCCTTATTTTGTTGAAATAAGGTATTTATTATTGCTCCCTTAGTAATCTCATAGAAAACATTTCATATGTATCATATGATATCTTCCACTATGTCCTAACAGTTTCAAATCATAATAGTAATAGTTGTAGGCCATGAAAAAAAAGAGATAACACAATTGTAAAGCACTCTGATAGTTTTTTGGGGTTTTTTTATGTTTTATTTCTTCTTCTTGAAGATTCATTGTTGACTGTAATTAGAAGATCTACTTTTGGAGACTCCGGAAATTGCTTTCAAGAAATTACATGGAATTACATTCAATCAAGCTGTGATTTAATGAAGAAAGAATATTGAACTTGTAGTACATTGTGGTGTTTTTTTTTTTCACCTGTACACTTATAAATTAGCTAGTCTTCTGACTGTGAAATGGAATTGATTTAAATAATGGACACTTCTTATGCTTAAATTCATCTGAGTTCAGTAGAAGAAGTAATTTCTATGTTCATTTAGATCTACAAAACAAACTGAAGAAAATTTTGTTTGCATTATGGTTTTTCTGTTCTTTTACAAGGTTTTGATTTTTCTTTTTGTCATCCACTCCATCAATGCCACAAAGAGACACATAACATAAATTAGAAATGCCTGTATCCCTCTGCTGGCTATGGAATAATACCAAAATAAACCCAACAAGTGAGTCTCACTGTTAATACAAAGAAAATTTAATTCTGTGGTTTGTCTTCAACAAGTAAGAGCCCTAAATCTCTTTGTCATCCTGGGTAAATCTCTTGTTACTTATTTTGGTTAAGTAGTCCTTTCAATGCCAATATTCCCATCTTGAAGTTGTTTTTTTGTTTTGTTTTTTTTTTTTTTTGTACTGTGATTGTTGCTTGGGATGGGTTGTATGGATCATTGGGTCATCGAGTGATAAATTGTGCATAATTTGTTTTATATATCTTATTATTCCTATTATTATTCATTAAATTTTCATTTGCTATCCTGGTAAACTGCCTTTATCAAACACACAAGTTTTCTTTTCTTCTCGATTCTCTCTCCCATCCCCTGGGGAAGGGGAGGATGAGTGAGTGGCTGTGTGATACTCAATTGCTGACTGAGGTTAAACTATGACACTCTTGAACCTAGGTTTTTGTCCCTTTTATCTCTAAATTCACACCTTATTTAACTTCTGTCTTCACTCTTTTCTGTATATTTCTTATTTTGATTTTGATTTTTTTTTCATTTTTCTCTTGGCTTATAATTTATTCTTACTCCTTTTTTTTTGTGTAAATGTTCCAAGTCTTACCACTCCCTTAAAGATCTCTCGTCCTTCCATACACCCACAACACATGGCTAAAATCCTGTCAATTTCCAGTCCATTTTGAGTCCTCTTTTTCACTCCCTGCATCCTCTGGAAATTGAGGACTTACTAGGAGAGAATTTTTAGCTTGTTGACAAAGTTCAGTGAATGGAATCTTGTAAGAAGATGCATATACTGACCCACTTCCTCAGCACAAAATTAATTATTAATCTGGAGACAGACAGTTCAGGTATATATTTCTTATTTATCATTTTTCAGAGGCCTGAGTTTGTCTTTAATTTATTTGCTGAAATTCTAGCAGGAGCAATGGTACATTTTCATACTGTTTCTGATACCCAGAGCTACTACTGCCACTCTTCCATTAAGTTAGGTCTCTAGCCTGAACAGCTCATGTAGACACTTTGTAACCAGTAACACCATCAGAAAAGGATTACTCAGAGCTGTCTGAGACTCCTTTCTCAAAGGAGAAACTGCCATCCTCGAAGAGTGCCTATCTTTCCTGTCAGCACAGAAAGGCAAACTGGATGACTAGCTGATTAGACTAACTGATTTTCATGGTTAGTGTTATGTTCCCTATGCCCTTTCCTTATATTAATGAAAAGAAAAGAAAAAAAAAAATCAAAATTATTGAAGCATAGCTTCCTAAATCTCAGACTGACAATACAATGAAACTGATCAAAAAGCATTCAGGCACAAAGACACACCTATATAGTGCACTGACATTATACAAGATGACAGTTCAGTAAAAATGAATTAGTACAAAACCATCCCTTATTTCCTTAGCTCTCCTCTTGATTTCACTCAGCCAAATCCACATCTTGTTTTTCTGTCATCATTTCATGAATGAACCAGCAGAATGCCATTTCTGTAAATAAATGTTTTATTTATAAATTGATTACTCTACAGGTGTAGATGCCATCATAGAGCTCACCATCCTTCTTCCTGGATCAATTAAAAAATTCTTAATGAGCTACTAATGTTCTCTCCAATTATCATATTCATGTGAACCGCTCGAGCAAACTGTGCACACATGATAAACATAGTGTAGTGAAGAAGTCTGTTCAAAGCTGACAGCTATAGGGAGCAATATTTTCTTTGCAAATCGCTGACCCAACAACTGTCAACATCAATCAGGCTGTTTAGCTATGATTATGTAACTGAGAAAAAGTAGGAGCCTGAGCCTGATTCTGATCTGGCAGCACCTCCTATATGTCCTCATGCTGAAGAAGAGCTCTGACAGGACTGAGAAGCTGGTCTCTACAATTCTAGATGCAGTTTCGGGCGTCTAAGGCAGGAAGCAGCAAGTAGCCACAGTATTTTATACTTTCTGTCCTACTCCAGAACAGAAAGAAAATATAAAAAAATTATTTTCTTTCTGGACAGGTTTACGCTTGACCTCACTGAGTCCATGTGTGATGTCTGTAGGGTATGCTGCAACATGTCTGCGGTTCTCTATCGGCTGCTTTCAAAATTATTTTTTTGGGGGGTTTTTTTTGTTCTCTCTGTCTGAAATATGCAAAGTTCTCACAACAGTTTCCCCTCCTCAACTTCCACAGTGGGTGAGTGATGTGAATGCAACAGGATACAGAGGTAACTGTTTCCATGGGCTAAGAGTAATTCCGCAGCAGTTGTCCAGCAAGGAAATCTTACCCTTCACAGTTAACTTTTAAGAACTGAACAGATTAGCATGGGCAAGTGCACGGTTGTGGGACAGGTTATTTCACCCCTGAAAAGAAAAGACAAATTTGAAGGCACATATGTAAGGTTTTGGGACAACATGAGTGTTGCTGTGCAGATGTGGATACTTTACAGAAAGCAACCAAGCCTGGGCCCACAGAACAGTGAAGTCTCACTCAGCTTTTTATTTTCACTCTTAAATTCTTAATGTCATTTTTCCTATTACATGAGATTTCTCTCATTGTCTGAATGGCATGTGAATGTCACTGTTTTCATTCAGGCCTGTCTGATACCTTTGTCCAGCTCTTCATCCTCTCTTACCTTTCATTCCATTTTGTGATTTGAGTGTTTTGTTGTATCTCATTATAATTTTATTTTCCTTACTGAATCCAAAAATTCCTTGGTTTTTCAAGTCCTCCAATATAGAATCGAAGATTTTTTTTTTAATATTCTCCCAGGTGAAAAATAAGATATGAAAACACCAGTCTCACCTTATAGCCCCATTTCCCATGTTCTTCACTCACTTCAAAATCTGTTCACAGACTTTAGAAAGACCTCTAAACTGGCCCTGAGACTTTTTCAAACCAAAAGTTCATTCATTCAACTAACTTCCTGTCTCTCTATACTATATATCTAAATAAATGTAATAACAAAGGAGAAGAAATAGCACAGGAGACTATTTATATACACATACATACACACATGTATATATACAAATAGGAATGAAATAGCTAGGTGAGATTTATGAATAATGGGATTTAGTACTGTGTTGAGATTGTGTAATGGAGGGGAGTTTTAGTGATGGTTTCTACAAGAAGCTGCTAGAAGTTTCCCCTTTGTCCCAAGTGGGGCTAAACTAGGACAACTACC
>WHYT01017487.1:621470-645219 GCA_009806455.1 Tetrax tetrax
AATTTTTTTCTCAAAAAAAAAAAAAAAGGTAAGAATAAAGAAATGTACTGGCACTTGTAACAAAAGCTAATGGAATTTAAAATGGACTCAGGTTCCCACAGGCTTTTGTTCCAATCTCATCCTCCAGTTTCATTTTTCCTCTCTCAACATCTATAAGTTGTCATCTTTTGAAGTGATTATTTGCCATGATTTATCACTTAGTATAAAGCAAAATATTTTAAGTTTACTTGATTTCTGTTTAAAAAACAAAATGAGGTAAAAACTTTATCATACCTATGGAAAGTGTTTTCTTATTTGGTGATAAGATTCTGCCATAAGCTTCATTCATCATGACACTTTGAAAGGCAACTCTAAAATGACAAGTGAATTTAGATAAAGTAGTATTAGATAATGTCACCTAGTCCTCAGTTTTTCTCTAGTTTTTCTTTGAAATAAATTATTTCAAACACTACTTTTTATTTATTTCCGACTATTTTTAAAGATGTAGAACCTTAATAGATTCTCTATACAACTGAGTTCCCTTTATATTTTGCAATTGTATAATGAAGTGGAAGCATTTTGTTCTCATCTGTTAAAACAACCTTTGCCATTTTATTTATAACTTGGCTTTTAAAACACTGACAGGGTACCAGAAAACATTCATAAAGCATGTCTGGAAGCAATATATTTGTTCTCCTTAACTGAAATCCATTCACCCTGAAAATATGAGCTCATGTAGTATAAATGACCCAGAAGATAAGGTCATTCCTATTATGAAAGAAAGTAACTGGACTCACAAAGATTAAAATTTAAGTGAAATTATGTTTATTGTATTAACTCATCCAAGTAAATATAAAAATCTAATGATTTGTCTCCTCTGTATATGTGTATGTGCTTACATGTAACCAACTTACATGTTATGGCCATTTATTTGTTAATTTTTAACTCTTGCTTATTCCTTACTTCACAAATACAGAATTCTACTTTTTTTTTTTTGCTATACACATGTAGTTTTTATTAAAACTGAAAATGAGTCATGTACATAAATTTAAGCAAGATAATTTGACCTTCAAAAAATTCCTGCAAATTTTTCCTAGTTGCTTGCTAGCAAAGGAGAGCTTTCCTTCCTATAGTGAGTTTCCACTTTCCAGGAAAGACGTGGACAAACAATTTCTCCTTTCTATCAAGTATGTATGTATGATGAATTTCTCTTCACGTGTCCCTCTGTCCTGATTTCAACTGGGATGTAGCTAATTTTCTTCTCAGTTTTGTATTTAGTATGGAATTTAGTATGTGAAAAAATGTTAATAATACACTGATGTCATTAGTTTTTGCTAAAGAGACCAAGGACACTTTCCAGCTTCCTAGGTTTTGCTAATGTGCAAGTGCAGGAAGTTGGGAAGGGTATAGTGTGAATAGTTGATCCATATTGGCTAAAGAGAGTATCCCATGCCGTAAACATCACATTCAGTATGTAAGTGGGGGTGGGCTGGTAAGCGGGCTGGATTTCTCTTACTATTATGAATTGTTCTGGGATTGTTTGCAGGTTTGTTTTGTTTTTTTTTTTTTTTTTTTTTTTTAACAGTAAAATCTCCATTCTTAACTTAGCTACATTACTGCATGTACGTGGACTTCACCCTTGCGTTACAAGCATTATGAGGCTGACACGGAGAGGGTGAATTAATGGGACATCAAATGAAACTAGGAGGAAACAGACTCAAAACAAAGGGAGTAGTTCTTTACCCATTAGACAGTTAAAAGAGTTACACTCCCACCCAAAGAACACTTCAAATGCTGAGAGTTTACAAGGGTTCAGAAGAGACCACATGAACTCATTGAACTGTAATCTATGAAGGTTGAAGATTGATCGATACAATCTATGAGGACCCTTAACGGTAACTAAATTCTTAGCAACTTTGTCTACCTGAGGAAGTCTATGAACTACAAATGTTTGGAGGACAGTAGGCTGAGTTCTTTAAATAAGGATTATCTATGATACAGTCTAGGTATTTGCCTGATCATACTCAAATCAAGACACTACCACAGATGATTAATCTGACAACACATGTCTACTGTTACACCGGACAGCAAAACTGCTATATTCTCTATAGAGCAGATATATAAGGAGTTTAACCTAAAAGTATGAACTTAGAGAAAAATGACAGGAAAACTCATGAAAAGAACTATGGAGTGATGGAATGTAACAATGTTTCCTGGATGAGATGTTATTTCACATCAGTAGGACCAGAAGATTTATATCAGATTCATTAGAAGTTTGTGGTAGAGTACTTGTATTTTAGGTAACTAAACTTATCTAATAGATTTCCTACTTCAATTCTTTTTCTTTCGTCTGAAGGAGTAAATATCTATTATTTTCTATTATTCTAGTTTATCAATACTGCAGAAGAGCAGGCTTTAATAATTGCTATTTCTTGAGATCATAGAACCATAGATTCATAGAATGGTTAGGGTTGGAAGGGACCTTCAAAGGTCATCTAGCCCAAATCCCCTGCAAGAAGCAGGGACATCTCCAACTAGATTAGGTTGTTCAGAGCCTCATCCAACCTGGCCTTGGATGTTTCCAGGGATGGAGCATCCACCACCTCTCTGGGCAACCTGTTCCAGATTTCTACTCATTGTAAAATTTTTTTTCCTAATATCGAATCTAAATCTACCTCACTGTAAACCATTACCCCTAGTCCTGTCACAACAGGCCCAGATAAAAGGCTTCTCTTCAGCTTTCTTGTAGGCTGCCTTTAGGTTCTGGAAGCCCACTATACGGTCTCCCGGGAGCCTTCTCTTCTCCAGGCTGAACAGCCTCATCTCTCTCAGCCTGTCCTCATAGGAGAGGTGGTCCAGCCCTCTGGTCATCTTCGTGGCCTTCCTCTGGACTCTCTCCAACTGATCCATGTCCTTCTTATGTTGGCGGTTCCAGAGCTGGATGCAGTACTCCAGGTGGGGTCTCACTAGAGCAGAGTAGAGCGGCAGAATCACCTCTCTCTGTGTCTCTAAGGATGAGAGCAGAGGGGTGACAGCTATGGGGAGTTCTGGCGAGCTCTGTGAGTATGTGTGCGCATAATTGTCTGTACCAGTAACTGGAGTGGGGCTGCATGCCTGCAGCCCTTTAAGTCCAGGTGCCAATGACTGGGGAAGCTGGGATCCCGGAGACAGCTGTGGGAGAGATCCAGTTTGTACATGTGGTTTTGTTTAGTGAGGGGTGGGGGCTAAGCTCGTAGCTTCTGTAGGAAACTGCTAGAAGTTGCTCCCCTTTGTTCAGTGGACTTGGCCGGGCCTAGGGTGGACCCGCTGCTGGCCAAGGCCTAGCCAGTTGGGAGCAGAATGTTCCCTGATAATGCCTCTGCGATAATGTGTTTAAGAAGGGAAAAACAGAAAAAAAAAAAAAAAAGGAGAAGAGAAGATGTGAAGAAGCTAAGCGGGGATAGAGGTGCAGAGGGGGAGGCGCAGAGGGGAAGGCCCCTCGTGGGCCTTGCAGGCCTCACCCTCTGGCCTCTCGCCAGGCGGCTGACTGGGCCCAACTCGGCCTGGTCCAGCTGCAAGAAGTGGAGAGGAGATGAGATGGATGATGTGAAGAGATTCTGAGAGACGTCTGCCATCCTGTTGTGAAGAACTTTTCTTGTGAGAGAAACAGCTGCAGACACCAAGGTCAGTGAAGAAGGAGGGGGAGGAGTAATGTGGCTCCTGGGCAAGATTCCCCTGCAGCCTGTAGTGATGACCATGGTGGAGCAGGTTGTCCCTCTGTAGCCCACGGAGGTCCACGGAGGAGCAGAGATCCACTTGGAGCCCATGAAGGACCCCACACCGGGGGAGGCGGATGCCTGAATGTGGCTGTGGCCCATGGAGGACCCGCTGGGGCATCCGTTCTGGAGAGACTGCACTCCGTGGAAGAGATGACCCACGCCGGAGCAGTTTCACGAAGGACTGTGGCGTATGGGTGGGACCCCACACTGGAGCAGGGGAGGAATGTGAGGAGTTCTTCCCCCAACTATGAAGCAGCAGCGTAAAACAATGCGTGATGAACAACCCCCATTCCCCCTCTCCCCTGTGCCGCTTGTGGGGGAAGGTAATAGAGATAATGTTAAGCCTGGAAAGAGGGAGGGGTGGAAGAAGGTTTATCTTGTTCTCTGTCTCATTATCCTGCTGTTTTTAGCAATAAATGAATAGTTTTCCCCAAGTCGAGTCTGGTTTTGCCCATGACGGTAACTTTAAGGATTTTCTCCCTATCCTTATCTCAAACCTCAAGCCAGTTTTCTTATATTTTCTCTCCCTATTCTCTCGGAGGGTGAGGGGAGTGAGAGAGAGACTGCGTAGTCTGGTCCCAGTCGGGGTTGAACTATGACAGTACATATGTGTGTATTGCAGCAGCCTTGCCTCTCTCAGGGTATTGGATCTGGCATGATGTATTTTTCTCCAAATGTTTCAAATATACTGGGTATTTTCCCAAGTTTCTTGTTAATTCTGTTTTAAAATTACACCTTTCATAAACAGCAGATATCCAGATCTTCAGCTGAATACTGACAATGTTATATGTTACCTCAGTTCAGGTACAATTTATTAAGAGATGGATTGACACAGTAGAAAATAAAACTAAAGATGTAAACCTTGAAGCAACCATTACATTGCAGGGAAATATCTTGGCAGGTGATATAAATAATTTATAGAGGATAGCATAGTAATTTTTTATTCAGGATTAGAGCCAGTATGAAACACTTCATCATGGTAAAACAATAAGTAAAATATGAGAGTACCTACACATAATACAAAAAAGCTGCTGGAAACTTCATTTCATTAATAATTTTTAAAAATAATTTTTAAGTGAGGAGCTCGAAAGATCTTGACATCTTATTATAAAAGAGAGCTCACAAGGTGTGACTACTGTGGAAGATGTCATGAACACTCCAGAACATAATGCTGGAAAGGGGCAACCAGCCAAAAGGGTTGGAACCTAGAAAGCTTAAGTGAAGCAGAAGTATACACAGGGGAGACAGAGCTTTGTCCGGAATAAATCACAAAACCTTTGAAATGGCATACATGTAAATCAGTGTGCCCCAGTAGAACAATAATTTATTTGTGGTTGCATATCTATTCCTTTTCCATAAACGCTCATTATCCAATCTGTACTGCTTATGTACACAAATAAATGTGTTGAGAAATAGGGGAAATGTTTATATTTATTTTATCTCAAATCATACAAATCCATTTTTTTTTTTAATCTAAGGTAATATATCCTCTTTCTAGTCACAAGATGGAAAAATACATTTAGGATTTCCAAACAAAGACCTCAGGGTTTTCAGATAAAACTCACTGTACCTCTGATCCATCATATGATGAAATAACCTTATCATAGAATCATAGAATCTTTAAGGTTGGAAGAGACCTCCAAGATCATCAAGTCCAACCGTCAACCCAACACTATCATGCCTACTAAACCATGTCCTGGAGTGCCACATCTAGACGTTCATTGAACACCTCCAGGGATGGTGACACCACCACATCCTTGGGCAGCCTATTCCTGACCACTCCTTCAGTAAAGAAGGGTTTCCTAACATCCAACCTAAACCTGCCCTACTGCAACTTGAGGCTATTTCCTCTTGTCCTAGCACAAGTAATTTGGGAGAAGAGACCAACACTCACCTGCCTACAACCTCCTTTCAGGTAGTTGTAGAGACTGTTGTTCAGTTTCTAATTTCAGTAATTGCCAGGGTCCATGCCTGTGCATCACTATCATCCTTTCATGTGATGAAGAGAACAACAGAGATAGATATAAAATATTTTCAGAAGAACTATTCAAAAGTTAATGGTGTTACATGATTTATAGATGTCTTTGCTAGCTTCAAAGCAAGCATATTTTTGTTATCATTTTTAGAAAAATGGTATATGCTATTTATGGACAAAACTTGTTTTGGACACAAGGAGAACACCTGCAAAAAACAACATGAAGAAGAGATGGATATTTCATAAAGAAAGTAGAATTTTAATCTGAAAATCAGTAGTAAAGACCCACTTATCTCTTTATGCTGCAAAACATGAGAAAAGTTAAGCAGATATAAATTTTCTTAGGTCTATTGACTTCAGAGTATTTTTACAAGACAAAAATCTAGTCTACTCATTATGTATTTTTTACAATAGCTGTGTGAACTACATCTTCCAAATATAGATCCAGATTATTTTCTGTCCTGGGAAATTGGACTTCAAAATCAGACATTAAAATAAAAAAAAATAAAATAGAAATCATAATAAACATAAACCAAATCTGCTTATGGGTAGTAGTTATATTTTGGTTTTAAGTAACTTTTGTTAAGTACCAGTGATCTAAGTTATTGCTAGCTTTTATATTCAACAATGAGCAAGAAAAGGAAGAAAAATATGTAGGTTTATGACAGTTTTCCACAGAGGGTAAATTTCTGTGTGAAGACTAAAAGCATGGAAAATGGGCATGGGAGCCAGAAATAGCATGAAATGGGAGCAAAATAAGAAAACAGATTAATCAGGTAATTAACAGTATTTTATACATATAGGCAGATATAATATCATTTAAGATATGGAAATAAATGAAAGTGTATCTGAAGGCTATAATTTTATCGTTTTGCCTTCCAGCAAATCGTGAAATATTTTTTCATTTAATGATATGCACGATGACATCCTAGAAAAAGGAAAAGTGAATAGCCAGACTTTTGCCATATCAGTGATCTACAGCAAGGAGAATTCATTTGAACTGCAAGTAGTCTAAAACTGGATTTTTTTCCCCCCCTTTTGTGGTACAATGTTTCTCTCTGAAAATGAGAGGAAATATTTTTTATTTTATTTGATGCAGGTACTGCAGAGGTAAGGAGATGAAGGTCTTAATATCACTAATAGCAGTGAATCTATACCAGGGCTTTTTAGTCTGCAATCTACAGAAGGCTAAAATAGAGGTCTATAAAATCCCGAGTGTCATGGAGAATATTATTTATTATTTACTCTGTTTCCCAGTGAAAGCTCTATGCTGCCAGGTTCAGAACAAATAGAAGGAAATACTTCACACAAAACACAGTTAAGCTATTGTACTGTTTGCCACAGGACATTTTGAGTGCTCTAAGTTTATGTGTGTGTTCAAAAGAAGATTTGGTCAGATTTTTAAAGAAAAATGCTTTGAGGTCTATTAAATAGAAATAAATTACCTCTGGGTGAGGAAGACCTTAACTGACAAATCAGTATACACTGGAAGAATGTAAGCATCTAGGAAAAACTACTACATGTGTCTTGTTCTTATACTCTTTCCTAAGCATCTGCACTGCTCTTGTCAGAAACTGCACATGGAACTGGAAGATTTTAGTACTGACTGTCTAGGCCATTCTTTGGCTATATTCTTAAACATGCCATTTGTGAATAAGGACCTAATGTATGTGTGGAGACTTGCAAAGAGCTCTCTAAACAAGCAATAATGAAAACAAAAATAGAATAGTAAAGAATGCATTTTTAAACATTTATTCAACTCAAATTTACACCAAAGCTTTCTGTTAATCATCTCTACTTGATGCAAATGTACTTTGAGTTTAAGACTCCCAGTAAACCCAAGACTTCCTCCTTTTGTCAGTCTCCCAAAGAGGAAAGTTTTTCTGTTTTGGAGTCAGTTGAAGGTTGAAAAATTGTTTACATGCATAATCATATATTTGTGTATTTGAAATATAAATATTGAAACTGAAATACCAATATAAGTACAGCTGACAGCTTCATCTAAATTTTTCCTTTTTTTTTTCCTTAAATAATTCTGAAGACAAAAATGGAAAGATAGATTGCCATAATCAATTTCATGATGATGCTGTTACTCATGGTCAATTTATTTTATGATAATATGATGAGGAAGGCTTAATTTTATATGTTTAGCTGCTGAGCTTGGAAATGTTACAATGACAATTCATAATCTTATGACAAAAGTAATTTTTGTTTGGTTAATATTGTTATCAGATCTTTGTTTTCCAGCTCAGCTGAGAAAAAAAAATAAATTTCTCCATGGGCTAGTAAAATTTGCATGCTAAGTTTTTAATACCAAATGTGTCTGAGTTCAGAATAGAAATGACTCATTATGAAAGAGTATAACAATTGTCAAGTGTATTGAATAGAAAATTGAAAGTGTAAAAACACAATTGTTGAAGTCTTTTTATGGATCCTTGAACTGATGATCACATATGGACCACTGACAGGCATTATTTTACATTTGCCCTGAGATCTCAGTATACATGATTTTGCTTGGTTGTGACTATGCTGTTATTTGCAATGAAAATGGAAACAACAGCTTGTTAAGCCATGACCTCATTATAAGATGCACAGTTAGTATTAAATTCAAACTCTGTATTATGCGATCATGATAATATTTTAGAAGCATCATAATGCTGCAGTGCTGAAGAGATGTTGAATTTTTATCTAGCTTACTATAAAGGAACAATGAATTAAAACAATTTAAAAGAAATACCTACTTAGTTTTGGAACTATACTATTTTTCTCTTTCTTAATCTAAAAATAAAACCATAGGCTTAAGATTTTGAGTAATAAAAACAAGTAAAGCTGGTAAAAAATTTAGAATTTCCTCTTTCATAGAGTTCATAGAATCACATGTTTGGATGGGACCTATAAGATCATCTAGTCCAACCATCTTCCCACTACCATTGCTGCCAAAGCTACTAAACTGTATCTTGTAGCTCCTCATATAGCTGCCTCTTGAACACTGCCAGGGACGGTGACTCCACCACCTCCCTGGGCAGGCCATTCTCTTCACACAGAAGTGAAATAGACAGCTTCACTTTTTCGAAGTGCTTACTTCTCTAATATTCAGTTCTGCTGAATTCTTTTATTTAGATCTATTGGCTCAATATTTAGTTCCAGGTTCAAACAGGTCATCAGTGCAGCTCTGTACTGGTTTTTGCCTGGTATAGAGTTAATGTTCTTCACACTATCTTACACATAGTGCTGTTTTGGATTTGTAACCATCCATTGTGATCTTCCACGTTTCCCATCAGTTTCTGTGATTCCTATGACATCATAACTCTCAGAATGGTCAGAGAACTCCTCCTATTTTTTGCCTAGACACCGTGCATTTGTATACATGCGGTTGAGTGGCTGGACTTAGGGTTCTTGCCTTTAGAAGGTATTGGAGAGCATTCCTCACTACTCTGGTACATATGTTCATCTACTCTGTTGTTTATAAACATACATCTTTTGGATCCCAAGATCATTAGTTTAAAGCACAATTTACTAGTACAACAGATCTGCTAGGAAAGATTCTCCTGCTTCTTCTTGATAGTTGATTCCCACATCTCCCCACTAGGCCGTATTAGTCAAAGAACTTGTGATAGTAGAAACCAAAGCCCTTGTGATACTACCAGCCACAAACTCACATATTGATCTGGATGATGCATTTACTTCTGCCTACACTCCTATCTCTGACTGGCAAGAAAGAGAATTTTAAAAAGTCTGAAGGAATTTTTGAATCTTCTGTTAATTTTAGCTGGATTTTTTTTTTTTTTAAATTTCCTCCCTCTGAATTCACGTTCATTTATTCCTTACTCTCTGTGGCTGATACTGTGACATATATAGAACCAGACGGTATCTAAACATTAGAGATGACAAGATGTCCTTCTTGAGAATTCAATACTTAATGCTTTTTTTTTCTTTTAAAACACATTTCTCATCTTTCATGCTTTGAACACTTTATGTCTCAACATAAAAACTGTAAAACAAAGTGAAAGATGTAACTAAAGGAAATTTCCTTTCATAGAGAATATAAGGATGTTCAGGTTTCATTCTGAACTTGAATGAAACCACATTTCACAATCTCCACACTGATCTTCAGCTTTATTCAATAAAAGATTAATGTAATACAATTATAATGCAGTTTTGAAGTCATACTAAACACTAATTTGACCCAGCAGCTATCTAATGTACTTAGCATTAGAATCTTGTGTGGTGGGAATCAGTAAATTTTTGTCAGTACAGATACCGGTATAATTTACAGCAAGCAAGAATCTACACCTACAAGTCTATTCTTTCAGGAAAAAAGATAACCCTTCAGCCATTTCAGTAATTAGTTTAATTCTTCATACACAATAGTTCCATTTTACAAAAGTTCCATGAAAAAACTGTTAGGCCATCATAGCTACTATAGAGTTTCCTTAATGAATAGAGCCTCAAGTGCTATAGTTAAGACCTTAGTTAATTAAACACTAATCTCGTCATTTACTGTATGTGTAACTTAATTACAGAACTAGTTTTAGAGTCATTTATCATTATGGAATATTAAATAAAAATAAAGATGTTTAATCATACTTTAATCAAGCAAGCCATTCATCAATTAATTCAGCATATCACACCTACTCCACAGCACTCTAACTAAGCTTTAAAATTTGCAGTTCAGAGTAAAATAACAATGCTTTCAGTAATATCTTGGAGTCAAACTTCAATATCTTCTCTATGTTTTAACAAAATGATCGTATTTCACAGCTAAGATGAAAAAGGTTCTCAGAGATTATTAGGATGCTATTTTCCTCTTTAAAAAAATTAGCCAGAGATATAAATCTTATGTTATGGTTGGGTTTTTTTTGTGTATGTGTGTGTGTTTTAAGTTCTCACAAACACCTTAAACTAAGCAATCTCATCCTTCTTCAGCTAATGTTTGTGACTGATTTCTTCCCCTTGAAATAAACCATATTCCATAAATCCGTTAAAAAAAGGTTCAAAAGTTCCAACTGGCAATAGTTTTTCATATTCCAGAAACTATAAACCCACTTTTTGATTCCAACTTAACATAGTCATATCTCTTAGAAGGAATCTTTAGTCAGATTTCACAGCCCTTTGATTTATATTCTGCTAGTTGAAGCGGTATGTTTCAAATGAACAAAAAAACCCCAAAACATGCAGAAAGCAGTCAGGAAAAATGTTCTGATGCATAAACTAAGTATGTCTTAGGATACAAGTTAAACTAAAAATAAAACCCACAAATAATCCGCTTTTGTAAAGATTATTATTCTGATTTTGTGATATTTTGTAACTAATCTTGATTTATGCAAACACAGAGATTGCAAGTCTTATGAATCAGACTCAGCACTGTTTAACAATTAATTTCACCACAAACATTGTCTGAAGAGTCTTCTTTCTCTGCTAGCATACTTTAAATTCTCCCTGGAACTGGAGATGTGCATGTTTTATATGATGCTGACAATAATAATGATAAGTCCAAAACTCTGCAGAGATTCTAAACATTTTCTAACCAATAAAGTTTCTTAAAGACTTTCTTGAAATCTATTTGTGTACATCAGCACACTTCTGTTGCTCAGGAAGCCATTTTGAAATTGGTAGATATTAACAGGCATACATGAAGAGTTTTATTGTGGTGTATTTGAATTCTAAAGCCATGGTGTAAAACAAATGAATTGAGGCCACAAGCTGTTTTTTATATGTCACTGGAACTTAAAGTCTGTTCTTTGTCATTTGACATATTTTGCTTGAGATATCGGCTTGGATGATTTCTCAAAGACAAGTTGAGAAAGACTATTGAACTTGATATTTTTTTCACAAATCATGCATTTGTAGTTCTTTGTAGGTTGCTAGAAGAGCCTTGAATTCAAGTAGAAACCATAAAGGCCTCATCCTATCAGCATCATGAAAGGGAAAACATTTTGTTGTCCTCTGATTTATTTCCAGTTGAATATTATTTCCAGTTCTCAATTTCACACTTCCAGTAATAGCATCTTCATCTTCTTTACCCTCAACTAGCGGAAAAACGCTAAAAAAAAAAAGAATGTAAATTGAATATTTAAGAGAAATCCTACATAAAAGCAATGGACCAATAGTCTTTCTTTGGGAAAGTGGAAGTGAGTGGAAGACTTGTGAGCCATAACGAATTGAGAGAGAGAGAGAGATTGCTTGACCAATCTCTGGAACCTGTTAAAAATTTCCTTTTCAGAATCAAGCTTCTAGAATTGATGGGTTAATGATAGACTTGATCCATCTACCTAATATCCTCAGTTGAACCAAGAATTAGCAATAGAAGATAATAACATAAATTGTAAAAGTTACTATTTTAAAATTATTATTTTTTTTTTATTGGTCCTGTTTGAGAATCACAATTGAGTTGACATACAAAGTTTAAATTGCTAGCCTGTAAGGGTTTTCTTTATCCTTGCATTTTCATGAAAATTTAGCATTTTGTAAACGTTCTGAAGAGTCCTCCCATTCTCCTCATCTGTCCTCATCACTTTCCCCTTATCAAGTATAAAAAACTGTATATGAAAATGGTCAAGCATTATGCCTGGGTAAAGTAGGGAGAAGATAGGCTTGGTATGCATATCAATGTATGTTATTACGATTTATAAAAGGACTTTCTTATGTTCCTTACTAACTTATGAGAACAAAAGCTAACTCCATTCTCATATAGTCTCATTATTACCAAACACTCACTACTAACATATTTATCAATAGATAATGTAATCCCTGAAGTAAAATAATAATACTAATAATACCAGGTAATACTGTAAAAATGCTTGTATTTGATTGTCAGAAAATTATCTGCAGAGTAATATTGTACTATTTGTGGTGTCACTAATGTAGTTTTAATGATGTAGTTTTATTGTGCATTTTTATTATTTGCTTCTATTCCATTCAGTGATCCTATTATGCATTTTGCTAATGTGTTGTATAAAGTTGCTGTAACAATTGTTGAAGCAATAACAAAACTTAAAGTAATAAATCTTGACTGATACATCGCTTTGCTGATGGGAGTTTAAAAACTGTTTTTGTAAAGTGCATTTGCATTAAATGGCTCAGTTTCACTAAGCTAGAAGAGCTTGTTGTTTATATTTTTCTGGATAAAGGCAAAGAGTGGTAGGGGTTTTTTTTTGTAAATAAACAGAAGGGGTCAAATTAACAAATAATACAAATACAAATTTAAGTAGATTAGAAATACACTCAGCTGAAATTTGTTGTTACAAATTTACTGAGATATTGAAGAGTCAACTGGTAATCAGATCTCTACTACTGTAGAACTGTTATTTTCATATTTCTGTTGGAAGTACTGACAAAATAAGGAAAACATTAATCTGCATTTGATATACACAAGAAAATATTCTATTTCAAAACTTCCTGGGAGAAAAGGAATTATGGTGATATAGATACATATTTGCCTTCATGAATTATTCAATCAAGGCCAAATTCAGACCTTGAATAAGCATTTAGTTCAGTAGAGCTGCACCTGCTTACACTAACCCGAAATTATGCCCCATTTGCCTCTTGCAAAGACTACAATTAACACATTTTTAATTAAACAAAATTAAAAGAAGACATAAACCTACATTATTCTTGACTAAAAGATGAATAGCTACTACACTCTACTTTTCTTTACAATAATACAGTATTTGGGGTTCTACTCAGCTCTAATGACCTACTGTTTTCTATTCTGTAATGTCATTGAAAAGTCATAAATCTTAGCACTACAGTCAGCTAGCCTATTCAACAGAAAGGTCAAACTTCTGCAAGCTATTTCCTTTTGTCAGTTAGGTCAGGGGTGCAAAAATAAATAGAAGAATTTTTTTGGTAACAAGCCTTCTATCAAGTCTACTGTTGTCATTCTGACATGGCCTTTTCCTTTTGGTGCAAGAGGTTGATTGGATATTTTTTTTTCCTTCTAGAATGCTTACTGATTCTAGATAAGCATCTAGGTAAGCATTTTTACATGCAGCTTATAGGATTTTAAGCAATGGATAAAACACAATTTGAAATTGGTTTCCATCATACCAAGATACAAACAGCAAAACCAGAAAATTCAAGATTTAAGAGTCTATATGTTCAAAACTCAATATAAAAAAAAAATTAGTTAGAATTGAGAAATATCCCCATAATTAATATTTCCACTTGACTGTCTTTGCTGTATTTCTGTAAAGTCATCTGCTGCCTAGTATATGGCACTTTTATCAAAGCAATCATAATTTAGGTTTTGAGTGCATGTTATACTGCTCTCTAAGTATTACTGAGAAACCAGAATACTATAATTTTATCAGTAGTGCCTGTGCTACTAATAGAGACTGCATCATCATTTATACACAGTAGCTTCTTCTTGTTTCCAGAATTACCCGCAAAAAAAAATCTGTCAATGGGCAGGATGAAAGGTTTGCTCTATCATTACAAAAACTTCTAGCCAGTTTTGGGAAGAGTGTTTTCCTTCATTGTAGCCACTCCTGGCATATAGTCTTTAGATAGCTCTGATCTATATGCCTCAGCACCTGATCAACCACATAAAAACAATAAAATTAAAACACTGATATTCTCCTTGAAGCATCTATTGCCTTCCTTTTTCTGTTACACTGAAGTATTGTATTTATTCTTTAATTATGTTGTAAGTTCTCTTTGGCAGAGATGACATTTTACTTTGCCAAACACTTTGGCTCTCATTTTGATTAGTACCCTATATGGTAACACAAATAGTGTTATACAAACTGTGAGTCATGGGGTCTGGGATGCTTTTTGACACTGGCAGATACTCTCTTTGATGTGGTAATCTTCCCAGTGATGTTTTCATAATGTTTTCTCATGTTTTCTAGACGCACTAAAAATTACAGCATTAGGAGATTTTTTTTTTTTTAACAGAAAGGATGAAGAAGCTGTACAGATATTACTGGAAACTGTAGTTACATAGCAACATGAATATAAGGAATAAATTCTTGGTTCATTTTCAGATTGGTAGAACTTATTTCACATATCCAACATTTACAAAACTATGCATAGCTTGCAGCAACTTTTATTGATAGAGGCTGGTTGTGTTTCTGAAGCAATTTTTCAGCTTCTGATAAATAATAGAATCATAGAATGGTTAGGGTTGGAAGGGACCTTCAAAGGTCATCTAGTCCAACCCCCCTGCAAGAAGCAGGGACATCTCCAACTAGATCAGGTTGCTCAGAGCCTCATCCAGCCTGGCCTTGAACGTTTCCAGGGATGGGGCATCCACCACCTCTCTGGGCAACCTGTTCCAGTGCTCTACAACTCTCATTGTAAAAAATTTTTTTTCTAATATTTAATCTAAACCTACCTCCTTCTAATTTAAACCCATTACCCCTTGTCCTATCACAACAGACCCTACTGAACAGCCTGTCCCCATCTTTCTTGTAGGCCCCCTTGAGGTACTGGAAGATCGCTATCAGGTCTCCCCGGAGCCTCCTCTTCTCCAGGCTGAACAGCCCCAACTCTCTCAGCCTGTCCTCATAGGAGAGGTGCTCCAGCCCTCTGATCATCTTTGTGGCCCTCCTCTGGACCCTCTCCAACTGGTCCATGTCCTTCTTATGTTGGGGACTGGACACAGTACTCCAGGTGGGGTCTCACCAGGGCAGAGTAGAGGGGAAGAATCACCTCCCTCGACCTGCTGGCCACGTTCCCTCTTGATGCAGCCCAGAATGCGGTTGGCCTTCTGGGCCGCAAGGGCGCATTGCCGGCTCATGTTGAGCCTCTCGTCCACCATCACTCCCAAGTCCTTCTCCTCAGGGCTGCTCTCTATCCATTCTCCGCCCAGACTGTATTTGTGCCTGGGATTGCCGTGACCCAGGTGCAGGACCTTGCACTTGGCCTGGTTGAACTTCATGAGGTTGGCACGGGCCCACCTCTCCAGCCTGTCCAGGTCCCTCTGGATGGCATCCCTCCCTTCGAGGGTGTCGACGGCACCACATAGCTTGGTGTCATTGGCGAACTTGCTGAGGGTGCACTCTATCCCACTCTCCATGTCGCTGGCAAAGATGTTGAACAGGGCCAGGCCCAACACGGACCCCTGAGGGACGCCACTGGTGACCGGTCTCCACTTGGACATTGAGCCGTTGACCACCACTCTCTGAATGCGGCCATCCAGCCAACTCCTTATCCACCGAGTGGTCACCCACGCCCTCAAAGAGACTGGAGACTTAAATGCTAAGGTTCATTCAGATTCCAGTGCTCCGGAAATTTGGCCCTGACAACTGAGAGAGCACTGTATTGAAACAGCACTCATATTTCCAAATTTATCAATTTAAAATACAAACATCCCAGCTGAGTTCAAAAACTGTGAAATGTCTAAAATTGTTAAATAAAAGAAGACAGAGAGAAAATAAAGCACTACGTATAAGACCACTCTGACTAATTTCTTTGCTATATGCACTTTGGTTTTGAAAGGGTTTTTTTTTGTACTGTCTTATAAGCTAACAGCCACCATTAGGTTTTAAAATGCCACTGTGTATTTTTCAATTTTTTTTAAAGATGCCCAGAAAATACGCATAAGGACTTTCAAATTTTAGTGCAAAATGAACCACTATTTTTCTTGAGAGTGTTTAAAAAAAAAAAATCTACAGACAAAACTGAAATATTTCAGAATTTAACTACTTACTTGTTCATTAAATCTTAGTTTCACCAGTCATAAATAATCTGATATGCATAATATTACTCACTAAGGTACTTTGGGAGCCTTTCTGTCTCTGTTTTTGGACACAAACCACTGCTAGTTTCTGAAAACAGACAAATATGGCTGCCCAAATGTCATCGTTTAGCCTCGTTTGAGACCAAGCTACACAGTCCCTCACTCACTCCCCCACTCTCCAAGGGAATAGAGGAGAGATAATGTAACAAAAAGATTTGAGATTTGAGGTAAGCACAGGGATAGATCCTGAAAGTTACCAGCAAAACAGACTTGATTTGGGGAAAACTATATATTTATTATTATTAAATAAAATCAAAGCAGGATAATGAGGAAGGGAACAAAAATAAAAATAGCTTCCCCCCATCCCTCCCTCTTCCTGGGCTTAAATTCATTTTAATTATCTCTACCTCCTTCCCTGCCCTCAAGTGGCACAGGAGGGGGAAAGGGAATTGGTGTTATGGTCATTTCACCACGTTGCTTTATGCTGCTCCTTCCTCCTTGGGGGAAGAACTCCTCACATTCCTCCCCTGATCCAGCATGGGGTCCATCCCACAGGCCACAGTCCTTCATGAACTGCTCTGGTGTGGGTTGTTTTTCCATGGGGTGCAGTCCCTCCAGAACAGGCTGCCCCAGCGTGGGCTCTCCTTGGGCCACAGCCTTCTTCCAACATCCACCTGCCCTGATATGGGGTCCTCCATAGGTTGCAGGTGGACCTCTGCTCCTCTGTGGGCCTCCATGGGCTGCAGGGGGACAGCCTGCCTCACCATGGGCTGCACCACGGGCTGCAGGGTAATCTTGTCAGGAGCAACATTGCTCCTTCCCATCCTTTTTCACTGATCTTGGCATCTGCAGCTGTTCCGCTCACAAAAAATTCTTCACAATTGGCTGCTTCTCAGGGTCTCCTCATATCTCCTGTCTTGCAGTCGGGCCCAGATGGCCACCCGGTGGGAGGCCAGAGGGTGAGGGATGCAAGGCCCACAAGGCTTGCATGGCCACCTCTTTGCCCCCCTCACTTCTGCTTCTTCACTGCTCCTTTTTTTTTAAAAAAAAAAAAAAATCCTTTTTAAGTATGTCATGATAGAAGCATTATCAGGGAATATTCTGCTACCAATTGTCTCTGCCCTGGCCAACAGCAGGTCCACCCTCCCTCAACCCAACGGAGTCCACCAAACAAAGGGGAAACTTCTCACAACTTCTTGCAGAAGCTGTCACTATAGCCCCCCTTGCCCCGCCCCTACTAAAGACCAACACTCCAAATAAATAATCTGCTCATCTATATCAATGATGGATTTGATCTTAGCCAATTAAGAGCATATATATATATATATCCCTGGAAACATTCAAGGCCAGGTTGGATGAGGCTCTGAGCAACCTGATCTAGTTGAAGATGTCCCTGCTCCTTGGGTTTGGGGGGAGAGGGAGATGTGGACTAGATGACCTTTAAGGGTCCCTTCCATCCCAGACTAAAATAAGAGATTTCCATCTGTTTTTCATCCTTACAAGAAACACATAGACTTCAATGTTCAAGTTTGGGGAAGATTTCACTAGTTCATTCTCTATTAATGGTCCTGATGGAGCACTGAGTATTTCTGTACCTATTGTGTTCCTGAAATACAGTTTCTCACGCTTCAGTGTAGAGAATAACATTCTTATTCTGTTATTGTTCTGGATGTTGCTATAATAATTTCAAGCAGGTTTGCTATTGAACTGAGAATTTCCTTTGCATTGCTTTGACTCAAAGAAAGCAGCAGTGATGTAGTAGATATTAAATCACTTGAGAGTTGCATGTCTTTAAAAGATACTTATCTGCCTTTGATTTATTTTTTGTCCTAAAATCAGATAACATTTGATTGAAGTGTTTAACTCATCCAGGAAAACAGTACACAAATTCTTCAACAGAGTTGAAGTGGATAACTGATCTATTATAGACTTTCTCCATAACTCAGATGAGGTCAGTTTTTGTAACTTCTCTTGCCTTGGCAGAAGTGGATGTGAGATTGTTTTTGTACAAAGTTGCCAATTCATTGGCTTACTCCAGATGAGCTGAAATAACATTTTTAAAATTTTTACAATGCACACTTGTCCAAGCCTCCTGCTCAAGCAAGGCCACCTAGAGCTGGTTGCTCAGGACTGTGTCCAAGTGGCTTTTGAATATCTCCCCGTTTGAAGACTCCACAATCTCCCTGGGCAACATGTGCCAGTGTTCAGTTACCCTCACAGTAAAAAATTGTTTCCTGATATTCATATGGCACATAGTATATTTCAGTTTGTGCCCATTTTCTCTGGTCCTGACATTGCATACCACTGAAAAGAGCTAGTCTCTGTTTTCTTCACATCCTACCTTCAGTTGTTTATATACATTGATGAGATGCCCCTGAGCCTTATCTTCTCCAGGCTGAACAATCCCAGCACTCCCAGCCTTTTCTTATATGTGAGGTGCCTCAGGCCCTTAATCATCCTTCTGGCCCTTTGTTGACCTCTGTCCAAGAATGTCTGTCTTGTACTGAGGAGCCCAGAACTGAACATAGGACTACAGATATGGCCTCAATAGTGCTGAATAGAGGAGAAGAATCACATCACTGGACAACACTGGCAGCACTTTGCCTAATGTAGCCCAGTAGTTTGCTTTGCCACAAGGGCACATTGCTGGCTCATGTTTAACTTGTTTACTGAGACCCTGAGTTCTTTTATGCAAGGCTACTGTCCAGCAGGACAGCCCCCAGCTCATACTGAGAGTGTAAGAATTTGCATTTCCCTTTTTTGAACTGCGTTTTGGAATGTCAGCCCATTTCTCCAGGAAGTCCCTCTGATTGGCAGCACAACTCTCTTTTGTATCTGAACAGGAGTTTCCTGCCTGGATGCCGGACATTGCACTTACCCGTTGTCAAACTTCGTGAGTGTCCTGTCAGCCCATTTCTCCAGTCTATGAGAGACTAGACTTGAGACTCCTTTAGGCTAGAGTTAATACAGTGGGATTGATTTGAGATTGACAGCAAGAAGCATCAGATATTTGATATTCAGGATCTTGGTTTATACTGTTATGTGTGAGACTGTTTAACTCTGAGGAAAGTAACTATGCTGTCTTTGTAAAGGAATTCTGTTTTGTTATGGAGAAAGATATCCCACATATATTGCCAAAAAAAAAAAAAAAGAAAAATAAAGATCAAGACTAATTTCCTTCAAAGCTTAATCTTAGGCATTTGTTCCTTAGTTTTTGTTTTAACTGTTTCCAAATGTTACTAGGCACATAAGGAGATCTACTATGGCACAGAACATACGAGTATTTTAAGAAATTCTCATCTCTTGTTAGTCCTGAAATGATATCATGTATTCAAACCGTGATGAAAGCAAGGTAAAATGAAAATAAAGAATATATATTATATATATATATCATAGAATCATAGAATGGTTAGAGTTGGAAGGGACCTTCAAAGGTCATGTAGTCCAACCCCCCTGCAAGGAGCAGGGACATCCCCAACTAGATCATAAAGATATATATATATATATATTTCATTTTATTGGTAAATTTCTTTCATTCAGAAGCAAAGGACTGTTGATGCTTACCTGTTCTGTGAAACATCATTGAAGGCCATGCAAAGACAAGGAATACATTTCTGTAAATAAAAGGGTGGGTTTATTTTCATTATCTTGTGTCATTTTTTTTTGAGGATGAATAATTTTGTAGACTTTATTCCACAGAGTTTCATGGCAGACTACATTTTAAAGTGCATAATCACACTCATTTTTACCTTACTTTCTTCTTATTCTGATCTTTTGGATTTTTTTTCTGTGACATGAGTTCCTTGTAAAGTGTTGTTTATTCATATAATAATCACTCTCAGACATTCTTAGCAAAGAACTGAGAATGAAGTATTTTCTTGAAAGCTGCGCATCGTATACTGGAAAGTTGTTACAGTATATTAATTATCTTGAGAAAAAAGACAGGCAAAAAAAAAAGTAAAACTCTGCCTTTAAACTCATTATTCCTTTTGTATGTCTACTATAAACACTGATGATGGCAGCAAAATTCTAACATTCTAACATATATCACTTACATATATATATATATTCTGGCAAATGCTTGTCTTGAAGCTTAAGAGAAGATTTTAATTAACATGGATTGCTCTTTGTCACAATATCTTAGACAGTTTCCTAAATTAAAAAATGTCTTCAGAACATTTCTGCCTGTCCATAAGTGCAAAAGCTGATATTTTTCTGCTAGCAAGCAGGGGAATAATAGCTTTTTGCCAAGTAGAAAAGAATCATAAAAATTGCAACAGAAGATACAAACAAGAAAAAAGTCTTTAATGGGACACATGTTTATAGATCAAGTGTTCATTCAAGTTTTGTGTTTCTAATGTACTGTATTTCTACAGTGAACATTTCTTCCTAGAACCTAATTCTTATCAACTGAGATGGGTATTCCCTCATGAGAAGCACAGCGGGGAATAAAACCATTGTAAGCCTGTAGCTCAAGAAATGTTATTAACATCGTTGAGCTTTTCAGTACCAGGGAATTGAGGACCACCGCAACAGAGAAAAAGTTCAAGCAATTGAGATACCAGCAAAATCTGGTATTTTCAAATAAGCATGTATTTGTTCTGTTCAATTAATATGTAATCTACCTTTAGCAACCAAGAATCAAACGCTTACTAGTGAAGGACTAAGTATATGACAGGTTGTTGGTTCTGACAGCTGCAGTCTTTGCTGATTCCTAGTTTCCAAGATTGATAGAGCCACACTCCAGAGAGCAAGGCTGAAAGAAGCCAAAACCAAAGGTCTTAACTTCTGTATGTCCCAAAATCTGACGTGTATTTCTCCTACTTATATACAGTTTTCTACAGGCAAAGATCTATCTAATCTGAGGAATTACTTGCTGATTTCATAGGTTAGAAATCATTGGCTCTGATTTCTGGAACTGGTTTGTATCAGCTCATTCAGATGCATGGTTTGCAGCTGAGTGCTGGTCATCTGATTTCCTCTGGTAGCTACAGGCTACTGGATACTGTTATCTTGGTCATACTATTCTTATGTGACAATGTCAAGCGATATTACAAAATCTGTCTGGGTAAAAGGCAGACAGAACAAAAATTACAATAAGGCCTGAACCACTGCTGATTATCCAGCTACAGTACTAATAGCATGGTTTTAGAGACTTGGTATTAATTCTACCAGGCCTCAGGACTGGACCTTGTTGAACTTGCTTTACGCAGACTTGTTTTAAGGCTTGGTTGAAGCTTTACTTTAATTTTCTTAGCTGTAAAAACAATTTTTTAAAAATTTTTTTTTAGCAAACACTAATACACATCAGCTGTTCCGTTTTCTAATTTGGACTAGAATTATAGATTGTCGTGCACTGTTAGAGCAAAGCTTCCTTGACAAGCAGAAGGTCTCTGTGAGCCAGTTAGACTTTAAAAATAATCTACTTTGATAACCAAAGGAACATAATTTCTTTTGGCTCCATCACAAAGAGGAAGGGGACTTGAAATAACTTTCTCAGTAAAATTTCCTTTTTAGGTTCACTAGATAGACTTGATTTCTCCCTGAATTCATATTATTCTGACACTAGCAAATGGTATTTCTCTAGATTAACAAGAAATTTACCCAAATGAGTTTTGCCATCGACAGACATATAAAAATGCATGGCTTCATAGGTTGTAATGAGAAAATATATGCTACAATAAAAATGATACATGTTTCCTCATAGGCATATATAAATTCTTCCATACAGAGTAAAGTGAGGAACTAAGAGGTTAAGCAAAAGTATTTGGCATAACTGCATCAAAAAAGAATATTCTGCATTTTTCATTTATTTTAAAAAAAGCAATCTTATTAATAGTAGGGCTTATGGACTTACTATTGCATAAGTATATATTTAAATATATTTATTTCATAATAGGGTTAGTAAGCTAGAGATGACATTTGTTAGGGACTGAAAGAGTTAATGTCTCAAACACTATTGTGGCTGTGGCACAGGGTGCAGTCTGCACAGGGGAGGTGGAGGCTGCATGGGGAATGTGCAGCTCCCCAGGCCCCTGTTAATGACTTGCCAAATATGGCCGGGGTTACACAGTACTCATCTGAGGAAGGCGCTTAAGACCACCCCTCACATTCAGCTTCGCACCTGCGCAGAGGACTCAGAACTCTCTGGAACCAGACCATACAAGTCTTCAGGGGGCATAACCAGAGGCAGGGATTAGACTATAAAAGACACTGCCTGAGGGAGCTGCCTGGCGAGCCCCCCACCGTAAGACCATCACAGCCACCTGCGACCGTAGTCCCCCCCCACCAGAAGCTGCGCACCCACCACCCCACCGGAGGATCCGTGCGCCAGCCCGTCATAGTCATCACTGGATCCAAGGGTGGTGATAACTCTTTTCCTCCTTCTCTTTTCTATTTTTTCTTTTCCTTCTTAGAAATATTCTGATAAGAGTCCCAGCTATCAACCCCCTTTATGCTTTCCATGTTTTCAAAGTTAAGTCGTTCCTCCAAAGGTTAAATAAAATCCTAAATCAATTGCTTGGTGTCGTTTCACCTTAATTTAGTCTGAGGCAATCACAAACCTGCTATGGCCCCGGGCCGTAACATTTGAAGACTGTACTTACATAGAAGAATAAAAATACGAATTAAAGCTCACATGGATATATGATTTATTCAATGGATACTGTTTGAAAACAAGAATAACATGCTGTAATACTAGAAGCATCACATAAAATTGCAGAAAATCAGCAGAAAATAAATGAATTTAAGACTTGTCTAAACTCACTTGCTGAAAGTATTTGTGAAGTTATAAACATGATGAAATAAAGGCCAGCCAGGTACTGAAATTCATTTCTCCTTTGCTGTAACTGTCAAGACAGATTCTTCATCCTAAGCAAGATTATCATGAATGTCTAGATATAACTATTTATTGTAGATTTTCTCTGAATATGTCTTGAGATAAAGATAGTGATTAACTACATTACTGTAGTTCTGTTTAAAAGGTAGGCATTTAATTTAAAATAGTCGTCCAGGCTTCTTCTACAGTCAATGAGGAAATAAGTATTTCCAGAAAGTATTTTGGTTAATTTAGAGGGAAGAAACTTGCCTGTGAAAATTTATTTTTATTTTCTCAGCTTATAGAGAGAGTTTACAGCAGTTGCTAAAAACATAATCTTTAAAAACCTGCCAATATATTCACTGAATCCACACTAAACATTTAAAATTTCCAGAAAAAAAAAAAAGAAAAGATACTGACAGTAATTTTTTTTTGCATATGCTTCATTTTACAATCATTTCATGTTCTGTACATAGTTTCTATGTATATTCTCAACAAGTGAGGTAGATTTTTTTTTTTTTTAATAATATAATACA
>WHYT01017487.1:645239-683235 GCA_009806455.1 Tetrax tetrax
TTCTTTGTGATTCTTTTTTTTTTTTCTTTTCTTTTCTTGCTTTGGCTTTTATTTCCTATTGTCCACAAGGTTCTTTATATGACTATGTTCAGTCACTCACCAGATAAGGAAATATCTTCTTGCTTCTTTTGGAGCATTCCCCAACAAAATCAATGTCTTTTTAATGGAATATGACACACAAATTGAGACCAGATATGGTTACTCAGTGCAGCTTTTATGTATAGATGAAATGAAAAAATTCTGAAACATAAAATTTTATAGAATGAGCAAGCAGCATCTGATATTTGCTGATATTTATTGTACCTGAGTACAGCAACAAACACTGGAATCAAAGCAGAAGATTTTAAAAGGAGGTACTAAATGGTTTTGAGTATGCAGTACAAAGAAGAAATTGCAGCTAATTAGTTCCAGTCATTTGCTTCTACTCTCTTTGAAAACAGACAAAAATATTTTCAAAAATAAAACTTCAGAAAAAGTCTTCAATGTTTTCTTTAGCAGACGGCTACCTCAGTAACATCATTCAGTTGTTTATATCAGAAGCACATGCATGACCCATGAATTATCTAGGTCATACTTACTATTCTGATTGAAAATATAAGTTCTTCCTTGAGAGAACACTAATGAAGACAATGCTCATTCCAAGGGCACTCCAACAAATATATGTTTTGGGTTCAAATTGAGATATTTAAGATTAATGGAACATAACATAGCTGTAGTTTTATTTGTATAAATGAATGTCTATACTTAGAAATCAGCAATATATTATTACAAGAAATCACACAGGAGGAGTTTGAAGGGCTACTTGTTTCTTTTGTTAAAGATGTAATTTTTTCTGTAGCTTTTTCTGCTCTGCTCCATGGTATGTCTCAAGATATATAAAATTACCCAGAAATATTAAAAATTGTAAAAGTTTAGGTCCTTATCCTAAAACCAACTCTTCATATATGATATTTCAATAGAGATAACTTGCATCTGCCAGAAGCCATTTTCTAATTCAAAATTATTTTCTTCCTTACAGTTGCACATTTTGAATTACAATAGAGGAAGATGATTTCTCTTTAAGTTTCCCATTGGTATCTTTCAGCCTATGCAGGTATTTTGGATTTTCAAGAAAATCTCAAATGGCATTAAATATCTATGTTTAAGGCAATAAGCCTTACCTTTCTCTTGACTGTTTATGGGAGCTTAAAATCATTTCATATGGAGATATTTAGACACCTAAATTTACATATATGAATTTGGAGTTGAATCCTAGTACAGTGTCAAGTAACATGAAAAAAAATTACGAACTAAACAAACAAACAAAAGCAATAACAAAAAAGGGAAAAGGAAGAAGGAAAAATCCACCTCAATTAACATTTTCATAATATATGTTAAATAGAATTTTCAGGAAAAATAAGGTGTACACAGAAAAAAAAAAGTAAAGAAACATAATATTTTACAATGCTGAAATCCATGATTAGGACTTACACGTCATCTGTATACCATGAGAATTTACCATATCCTTCCCCTTACTTATGTACTGGATAGCTGCACTATGTTTAAAAGCTACTCCTATCTCTCCAGCACTTTATGAAAAATACAGCTTTTGTTCTTGCTTAACATAACCAAATTATTTAAGCTTGAATTTAAAAAAGGTTCTAGTAAAGTTATGAAACCTTATATATATTTTGATATTGGTTTAATATTAATTGTACAAGTTTCGTGTCTTTACATTTTTATATACAAGTTAAACTGCTAGGAGTAGCTTAAATAGCCTATAACTATTCATTGACAGATAGATTGGCTAATAATCTTAATTTTTATGTTTTCAGCAGTTTTCTTGAATATACAGACCAACTCTGGTATTTCAAAGACTGTTTTGCTATTTTCTGTTTTATTTTCTTTTCATCCATGCAGGTGGACTGATTTTTAGTATGCCATTCAATGTCTATTAATTTTAATAGCTGATGCTTAATCATGCTGTCATTTAATCACACTGAAAGTACCTAATAGACTTTAAGACTGGTGTATATCCAGTTTTCTGCTTACCTAGCTCTTTTCATTAACCAGCTGGTTTAAAAAAGAAAAAAAAAAAAGCACACACACAAAAAACCCCAAAATATTAAGAGTGTTAAGTTCCTTACTCTTTTGACATCCTTTGAAATCATGTATCTACTTCTGGGGGTTTTTGGGTTTGGTTTTTTTTTTTTTTTTGCTTTGTTTAAGATCATTTTTAACTGAAAAGAAAGAAAAGGATCCAGGTCACGCACTTGCCCAAGTCATATTTCCAATGATCTGAAAATAACGCAAGTAAATAATAGAAAAATAAACTCCAAAAGACACCAACAGGAATTTAAAGATAACTTTACATGTGCAAAATTGTTCTTCTGCAGCTGCTAACGGAGTGCATGCAGGCAAACACAACAGAAATCTAAAGGAAATATACTCTGTTCTCTGTAAACAGCTTAAGTATCACTAGCATTGTGACAATAGTTTTACTTTACTAATATTTTTTATTTCTCTTTGAAGCGCAAATGATTCGAAAGTGAGTACTCCTTTATTTTTTCCTCACGTATGTGCAATACCATTATTTATTCAGCCAAAATAAAAGAGAAGAAAGAAAATCTTTTAGATCCTAATATGAGACACTGTCAAGTATAGCACTAACTGATGTAACTATTTTCTAATAGTTATCATTAGAAATTCAAGAGCCATGAAGACAAGCAATTGAAAAACAATTTTAAAAAAACTGTTGAGATTGCTGTAGGGCAGGAAATGAAGCAGTCATCATAAGAAAGTCAACTTTAATCCTAAATTTTAGCATGAAATATATCTGGTGGAGAGGATCACACAACAGAAACAGCACTGGAAAGATTTCATAAGCAAGTCAACTATTGATCTTACAAAGAATGACATCTCAGTATTCAAAATTGTATTTGAAATCCTCTGAAGCTGGAGCTTGGAAGTTCCACATCTGAGAGATAAACCCAATACACTTTAAACTAGATATTAAGATATTTTCCAGCTGTTCGTTGTATGTAAAGAGACATCCAGAAA
The DNA here is from genome assembly GCA_009806455.1 of Tetrax tetrax. NCBI lineage: Eukaryota > Metazoa > Chordata > Aves > Otidiformes > Otididae > Tetrax > Tetrax tetrax. Next base: position 648,279 of record WHYT01017487.1, read on the forward strand.
TGAACTTAAACCTTGCAATAAACTGATAATTTTTTTTTTTTTCTCCAACAAACAAGCTTTGTGGCTCCTGAAATAATGTGAATGTGCTGTGCTGTTTTAATTATGCAAGATTTTTCCTTTTCAAAAAGAAATATCAGTATGATCTCTGGTATTCAGAACAGCATAACCAAAATTTAAAAATGCAAAAAATTTAAAAGTAGTAATAGAATAATTAACGTAAATGATGGCAACTGTATTAGGATCTAGTGGTGAGATTTCAGTAGCTTTAGATATTCAAGTACAATGTTTCATTAATACATTTCAACACATCCCAGTTGATTTGGATATTGCAGGAAAAATCTCCAAATATGACTAATGTATAATTTGGAAGACATAGACTAAGATAAATACTTGTCAGTGAAAAGTCACAGCTGACTTGTGACAACAGCAAGATTAACTTTATCTATACACAGAAATTGTTGAAAAATGCATAAATACGATCTTATATGTTCTCCAATTTATTTACCTTACCTACTGAGAATTTAGTACAGAGAAATGATTTTGAAAGACTTACAGTAGTTCAGTATAAATTCCTTTATATTTTTCAAAGTTCTGAACATACATAATTCTATGATTCTACATGAAGCTATCATTTTTAAGTTCTTGAAGATCAATCATCTATGTACATAACTGCACGAGCAATGTCCATGTTCCCCCATATCACAAGTGATGTACCTGAATAGGAAAGGTGTCTGTCTAGATCTGTCGTTTGTAAATAGTGATGGTCTTGTGAGTGAAGTGATAATTGGTTCCTGTCTTGACTGTAATGATCATAAAATGGTTGAATTGAAAATCATAGAATCATAGAATGGTTTGGGTTGGAAGGGACCTTCAAAGGTCATCTAGTCCAACCCCCCTGCAAGAAGCAGGGACATCCCTGACTACAGCAGGTTGCTCAGAGCCTCATCCAACCTGGCCTTGAATGTTTCCAGGGATGGGGCATACACCACCTCTCTGGGCAACCTGTTCCAGTGTTATACAACTCTCACTATAAAAATTTTTTTCCTAATATCTAATCTAAATCTACCTCCCTCTATTTTAAAACCATTAACCATTGTCCTGTCACAACAGGCCCTACCGAATAGTCTCTCCCCATCCTTCTTGTAGGCCCCCTTGAGATACTGGAAGACCACTGTCAGGTCTCCCCGGAGCCTCCTCTTCTCCAGGCTGAACAGCCCCAACTCTCTCAGCCTGTCCTCATAGGAGAGGTGCTCCAGCCCTCTGATCATCTTCGTGGCCCTCCTCTGGACCCTCTTCAACTGGTCCATGTCCTTCTGATGTTGGGGGCTCCAGAACGGGACACAGTACTGCAGGTGGGGTCTCACCAGGGCAGAGTAGAGGGGCAGAATCCCCTCCCTCGACCTGCTGGCCACACTCCTCTTGATGCAGCCCAGGATGCCGTTGGTCTTCTGGGCTGCAGGGGCGCATTGCCCACTCATGTTGAGCTTCTCATCCATCAGCACTCCCAAGTCCTTCTTCTCAGGGCTGCTCTCCATCCATTCTCCGCCCAGCCTGGACTTGTGCCTGGGTTTGCCACGACCCAGGTGCAGGACCTTGCACTTGGCCTGGTTGAACTTTATGAGGTCGGCACGGGCCCACCTCTCCAGCCTGTCCAGGTCCCTCTGGATGGCATCCCTCCCCTCCAGCGTGTCGACGGCACCACACAGCTTGGTGTCATCGGCGAACTTGCTGAGGGTGCACTCTGTCCCACTGTCCATGTCGCCGACAAAGATGTTGAACAGGGCCGGGCCCAACACGGACCCCTGAGGGATGCCACTCATGACCAGTCTCCACTTGGACGTTGAGCTGTTGACCACCACTCTCTGAATGCGGCCATCCAGCCATTTCCTTATCCACCGAGTAGTCCGTCCATCAAAGCCATGTCTTTCTAGTTTAGAGAGAAGGATGTCATGTGGGACAATGTCAAATGCCTTGCACAAGTCCAGGTACATGATACCTGTTGCTCATCCCTTTTCCACTGATGCTGTCACCCCATCATAAAAGGCCACCAAATTGGTCAGGCACGATCTGCCCTTGGTGAAGCCATGCTGGCTGTCACCAACCACCTCCTTGCTCTCCATGTGCCTTAGCATGGTTTCCAGGAGAATCTGCTCCATGACCTTGCCAGGCACGGAGGTGTGCTTGACTGGCCTGTAGTTGCCCAGGTCTTCCTTCTTCCCCTTTTTAAAAATGGGGGTTATGTTCCCTCTCTTCCAGTCATCGGGGACCTCACCAGATTGCCTTGACTTCTCAAATACGATGGCCAGCGGCTTGGCAACTTCATCTGCCATTTTGCTGAGGACCCTCAGAATCTTCAGTAAAATTATTGAAAAAAACCTGTCAGCAGATGTACTACCCTGGATTTTGGGAGAGCAGACTTTAGGCTACTCAAGGAACTAGTTAGTAGGTCTAGTAAGGACTAGTAAAGTCCCCTGGGAACATGCTTTTGAGGGTATTGGGGCGCATAAATGATGGTCACTTTTTAAGAATCATCTTTTAAGAGCACAAGAGTACAATTCCAATGTGTCAGAAGTGAAGCAAGCAGGGCAGAACACTGACTTGGTTTAACAGGGATCTTCTTCTGGAACTTAAGAGGAAAAAGAAAATGCATGGACTTTGGAAGCAAGATTAGGCTACACAGGAAAACTACAGAGATGGTTCTTGCCACTGTACGGAAAAACTTGTACAATCAAAGGACAATTGAACTTGAAGCTGGCCAGTACCATGATGGGTAACAAAAAAGACTTCTTAAATTATGTTAATAGGAAAGGGAGGACTAAAGAAAACATTGGTCTCTTAATTGGTAAGATTGATCAACTCATAATAGGTGAGGGTGATAAGTCATCCCTATCACAAATAGGGATGAAGATAAAGCAGAAATATTTAATACTTTGTTTACATTTTTTCTTTAATACCAGTGATGGGCCCTGGGACTCCCAGAGCCCTGGTTTGGAGGACTATGACTAGGGGAGTGATAAGCTCACAGTTGACTTTGAACTTGTGCAATATTTGCTCCTGTAACCAAATGCACATTTATAGGGCCCAATGGCATTCATCCCAGGGTACTGAAAGAATTTGCCAATGTTATTGTGAGACCTCTCTCAGTTATTTATGAACAGTCTTAGAAATCTGGAGAGGCTTCACTAGAAGCTAGCAAATATTATTCCAGTTTTGAAGAAGTGCTAGAAACATGACCCTGTTAAGTACAGGCCTGTCAATCTCATTTCAGTGCTGGGTAAAATTATGGAGAAGCTTATGCTGGGAATTACAGAAAGGCACTTGAAAAACAATGAAGTCATCGGTCAAAGCCAATATAGATTCATGAAGGGAAGGTTATGCCTTTCTAACTTATTATTATTTTATGACAAGATTACCCACCTAGTGGACGAAGGGACAGCAGAGGATGTGGCGTTTTTTAATCTATTTTAGCAAAGTTTTTGATACTATGTCTCATAATATTCTTCTGGACAAAATGCCCAGCATACAACTAGACATGTATACAGTACCATGGGTGAACAACTGGCTGAAGTGTCATGCTCAAAGTGTTGTACTAAAGGGGTAACATCCGGATGGTTGTGAGTCACTAGTGGTGTTTCCCAGGCATCGATTTTTAGGTTTTTATCTATGACCTGGACAAAGAAGTTGAGTGTACACAAGGTAAGTTTACAAACAAATACTAAATTAGGAGGAGCTGTTGATTCCCTCAAGGGTAGAGAAGACTTACCAAGAGATCTTGACAGATTAGAGTGCTAGGCAATCACTAACTGTATGAAATTCAACAAAGAGAAATGCTGGATTCTGCACCTGTGACTGTAATCCTGGAGGTACTTCTAGATCGGGGTACAAGAGGCTGGAATGCAACCCTACAGAAACAGGGTCTGCAGGATTTGGTTGATGATAAGCTGAATATGAGCGTACAATGTGTCCTGGTGGTCAAAAAGATCAACTATATCTTTGGGGACATTAAGCATAGTATAGCTAACCAGTCAAAAGAAGTGATCATCCCACTATATTTATCAGTGGTGTAGCCTCACCTTGAGTACAGCTTTGGGCTCCATAATTATAAGAAGGATATAAAAAAATATTAGAATATGCCCAAAGGAGGCAACAAAGATGGTGAATGGACGTGACTTATATGGATTGGCTAAGGATACTAGGTTTTTTCAGCTTAGAGAAGAGGAGACTAAGGGGTGACCTCATTGCTATCTACAACTTCATCATGGCGGGGGGCAGAGAGGGATGTGATCATCTCTTCTCTCTGGTGTCTGGTGATAGGACAGAAGGGAATGGCTTAAAGTTGCATCAGAGGAAGTTCAGATGGGATACTAGGGAAAAGTTCTTCACTGAGAGGGTGATGAATCATTGTAACCAACTCTCCAGGGAAGTAGCCATGGCTCCAAACCTGCTAGTGTTCAAGAAATGTTTGGACAATGCTCTTAGATTTAGATTTAACTTGTGTGGAGTCAGGAGTTGGACTCAATGATACCCTGGGTCCCTTCCAACTCAAGATATTCTATTATTCTATCATTCTATGTGTATAAATCTGACCAGCAGTTTAGATAATATCAATTTCAGCAACTAGGATAATGATCAGCAATTTCCATGAAATAAACTTGAAAGAAAACACAATTGAGAAGCTTTTTTAAATGTAAGAAAAACAAAATAGTGTGTTGTATTTCTCTCCTTAGGCAACATGCTTGTCTAGAAATCACATACATAGCAAAAATTCAAAATAAACCCTAAAAGCAGACATCTAAAGAATTATGGTACTGAACAAATAAGTAAATATACAGTAACATATGCCAGTATTCCCTCAAGAGATTCCTGCAGAAGTTCTTACAGTGAGTGAGGAAAAACCAAGTAAAATCTCGGCTATATTAGTGAGACAGAATCTCACAGAAACTCACTCTGAGTAAAAAGAGTAGAAAGGAAGAAAAAAATCAAAGCAACAAAACCCTTTCATCATTTTCAGCTGATGCTATGGTTCACTGACAAAAAACCATTAGACGTATCAGCTCTAGCTTCTATCCAGTTCCTGTAGCTTTTTAATTCCTTTATAAATTTCGTGTTTCTGGAATGCTCCTATCATGTTAGGCAGGTAGATTTGTTTATAATTAAAATAAAGTTAGGGAGCTGGGTAATATTCCACATCTATATGCATCTACACTGTTTACAGCAGTCAGCTAAAACCAGCTACAACATTCCAAAACACCAAGGCTATTTCGAGAGAGTGGACACTGGATGCAGACATATATTTAGTAGAATTTAGCCATGTGCTTGCAGAATACTAATGTTTCTGCAGAGGGTTAGACACATGGTAGCTGGTTAAGATAGTCTTATAGGACTCATTTAGAACTCTTGAACTGCTGCTGACAATTACTTAGAATACAAGTCTGCATTAAAATGAAGATATAAAAATACAAATGTTTCTACCTTCACTTTCCTCTTACCTATTTTGGATATAAATACATTTATTTATTTATTTTAAAAGTAAAATAAAAATCCCTGGAGGAAAGGGATGTCATTCAGAGAGACTCGGACAAGTTGAGAGGGGGGTCTATGCAAATATCATTAAGTTCAACAAGGCTAAGTGCAAGGTCTTGCACACGGGTTGAGCAATCCCAGGCACAAATACAGACCGAGGACAGAATGGATTGCAAGCAGCGCTGAGGAGAAGGAGTGGTACTAGTGGAAGAGAAGCTCAACACGAGCTGGTAATATGCATTTGCAGCCGAGAATGCCAATTGCATCCTGGGCTGCATCAAAAAGAAGCATGGCCAGCAGGTTGAGTGGCACGATTCTCCCCCACTCCTCTGTTCTGGTGAGACCCCACCTGGAGTACTGTGTCCATCTCTGGAGCCCTCAACATAAGAAGGACATGGACCTGTTGGAGCAAGTCCAGAGGAGGGCTACGAAGATGATTAGTGGGCTGGAGAATCTCTCCTACTAAGACAAGCTGAGAGAGTGAGGTTGTTCAGCCTGGGAAGAGAAGGCTCTGGGGACACCTTATTGTAGCCTTCCTGTACCTCAAGGGAGTCTACAAGAAAATTGGTGAGGAACTCTTTATCAGGGAATGTAGTGATTGGACGTGGAGTAATGGTTTTCAACTAAATAAAGGAACATTTAGAGTAGATAAAAGGAAGACATTCTTTATTATCAGGGTGGTGAGGCACTGGAACAGGTTGGTCCAGAGAAGCTGTGGATGCCTCATCCCTGGAAGTTTTCCAGGCCATGATAGATGGGGCTTTGAGCAACCTTGTGTAGTGGAAGGTGTCCCTGCCCATGACAAGGGAATTGGAACTAGATGATTGTTAAAGTCCCTTCCAACTCAAACCATTCTATTACTCTATGAAATACTAGCAAATTTTATATGGATTAAAAGAAGCATTAAAGAAACTATGAAAGAATGTAGGAATTACATATGCACCAGAAAACAGTTAAAAAGATGAAATATTAAGTTAAATGACTAGTTATTTATCTTTTGAACCTCCCAACTTCTACCACCTTCTCAGAGAACATCTCTAGCCAAGAGGAAAAGATTGCTGATTTCAGTGAGATTTTATTTGAGTACTACTATGCAAAAGATATATTCAAATTGAGTATTTATATAAAATTGTTGTTAATAAGAATAATTTATTCATAGTTGTGGTAGGTTGGCTTTGCCTGGCCACTAGCCACTCTATCACTCCCCCTCCTCAACAGGACATGGTGAAAAAATACGTTGAAAAGTTCAAGAGTTGAAATAAAGACAGGGAGATCACTTACCTGATTACAGGCAAAACAGATTTTACTTGGGGAAATTAAGTTAATTTATTGCCCATTAAACTGAGCAGGATAGCGAGAAATAAGAATAAATTGAAAAGCACCTTCTACCCACCTCTCTTCTTCGCAGACTCAACTTCACTCCCAATTCTTTTACCTCCCGTGAGCAGTGCAGGCTGATGGGGAATGGGGGTTTTGGTCAGTTCATAACAATTCATCTCTGACGCTCCTTCCCCCTCACACTCTTCCTCCGCTCCAGCATGGTGTCCCTCCTATGGGAGATAGTAATTCATAAACTTCTACAATTTGGGTCCTTCCTATGGGCTTCCTATGGTCCTCCAAGGACTACTCCAGCATGGGTCATGTCTCCCTGGTGAAAATTTGCCATGTAAATTCAATGCAAAATTTTATGATGTCACTGGAAAACTCACCAGAACATCTGCTAGAAACTGTATGCTTAGTATTAGACCTGTAATATTAATTTAATCAGTGGAATTATTGATGCTAGTAAGACTCATTTTGTGTGGTTTCTTTTTATGCTTAAAGACTCAAAGTAGATAAAACCCTTGATTGTACATGTGTCTAGATAAGGCCCTCAGCTGCATCTGCTATAATCTGCTATAGCTCAAAAAAATCCACCCAAAAGACACACATAAATGTTTTAAAATTATTATTATGGTTATGATCATAATAAGAATTATTATTACTCTTATAATTATTAATATTTTTAGGGAGAAAGAAACTGATTTAGAAGGGTGTCATATATAATAAGATATTTTAATTCCAAATTATATTTGAATGCAAAACTGAAAATCCAGGCAATACTTGGTTGACGGTCAAAAACTCCCCAAGTGTGGCATTACAGACGATCATTTTAATGTGACATTATGGGACATATTCATGTAATGATCTGAGCTTCAGTTACTGATGCTTTGCAAGTTGCACTTGGAGACAAGCCAGAATAATCAAACTGCAATTATATGCTGGATCAATTCTGAACTAATATATGTTAAATTGCTTTTTTATTAGAATCATAGAATAGTTTGAGTTGGAAGGGACCTTTAAGGGTAATCTAGTCCAACCCCCTGCAAGAAGCAGGGACATCTCCAATTAGATAACGTAGCTCAGAGCCCCATCCAACCTGTCCTTGAATGTTTCCAGGGATGGGGCATCTACCACCTCTCTGGGCAACCTATTCCAGTGTTCTACCACCTCATTGTAAAAAATTTCCTCCTTATGTCTGAATCTACCTCCATCAGGACCCCTTGTCCTGTCAAGCAGGCCTTGCTAAAGAGTTTCTCCCCATCTTTCTTATATGCCCTCTTTAAGTACTGGAAGACTGCTGTAAGGTCTCCCAAGAGCCTTCTCTTCTCCGGGCTGAACAGCCCTCTAATCATCAGTACAGAAGGGTGTTGTTAATCAATGCATTTAATAAATTTTGCATTTATGAAATTTTATGCAACTGACTTAATTTGTCTTTCTTCTAGATAATACCACCACAGATACCTCTGATTCCCTGATACCTATGTTGTCATACACTCATATATATATAAAAGCATATAAAAAAGCAGATGAAAATATTTTAATGGAATATATAGACCCACATAAATCTGTGCAATTTAAATCCACTTTATAAAAAGAAAGTACTAAAAAATGCTAAAATATTTTAAATTACGTAGTTCCACTGACATTAATGCTTACTATAATGTTCACCCCACAATCTTCTTAAAAAATCCTTATAAGAGTCCAGAATCCCATACATTTTTCTTTCAGTAATATGTAATATTCATTAGATATGGGGCACAGAATAAGAAAAAACCAAAATACATGAAATAATTAAAATAATTGATACCTTAAAAGTACATGTATTTACTCTATATGTCAAAATACAGATGTCAGAATTTAATTCCCATCTGATCTGTTTGTAATTGTTATTTCATGAAGCTGCAACTGGTAATTAAGAAAACTTTTCTAGTCTCTGAACTGCAACAATGACAGAAAAGAAAGTTAATTAGGTACCATGGGTATTTCCCTGGGAAAAAAAAAATGTTAGAAGCCATATTTAAGGCAAAAGGAGGATCATAAGAGAATATAGCTTTGACAGAGGTTTCTTTCCAAAGGGTAGTAAAAATTTAGATTTTTTAATACTCCAATTTTGCTCAAAATTCATTTGTTATTTATCCTACTACCCTTACATTATTTATTTAGTATCAGACAATTGACAATTTTTTTTTTTCCTTTTCTTTGGTAGGTCAAGATCTCCTGAGCATAAGCATTGTCCTTTAGGACCTCAGGAAATCATATTATATTTGTTGAAATTTATTTTAAAATTACATACTTTTTAACCCACTGATGTGTTTAGTAGGTAGTTCTAGAATAATTTTCTAATGACAGAAACTTTATTATTTCTATCCATGGCCACTAAATAACACTATATGCTTTCATCGTCCTTTAGTGTAAATAATTCTTAGCCTTTCCTGGTTGACAATCATTCAAAAAGAGCAGTTTAGGATTGTTATTGCTTGGATCATCTTCCTTCTCTTAAATTTATTCCATAACCACACAATATCATCCTCAGCACATAAAAGAAGGAGCTGTGAAGAAAACACAAATTTTATATTAGTTTAAGGATATTAAATGCAAGTCCTTGAAATCCTCCTTTTAGTCACCAATTCCTTTAACTTGTTGAAGTTTCTCTTTTGAAGTTGGGAACCTCCATTATGCACATTACTTTACTTAGCTTTCTTTTTGAGTCAAACAAAATAAATGTTGTATTTCAAACCAAAATTTTCCCATTATTCTCTCATAATTATTATTACTAATGATACTGAGTCTAAAATGCCATTACTGGCTATTTTAAGATTACTATAGGAAATGTCAAAAAAAAAAAAAATTCTTTTGAGTTACTCCAGAAAAAAAAAAACAAACAAACCCCCCAAAACCAACAACAAAACCCGAGGGTTTTCCTTAATTCACAGGAAAAGTCTGGCATAAAGCTGTTACATATCTACGTATCTCCTTCCGTAGGTTCAGGAGATTTTGATAAGCACTTCAAAAAGTGATCCTTCAAAAGCCTGTTTGTAACAATAGGTTACTTGGCATTTTTTTTTTTTTTGTCTCCTGCATTTGTCTGGTTGTTTGGGGGATTTTGTTTGTTTACTTCAACAGCATTCCTACTAAATGCAAGAAGACAGCATATAGAAAGCATATGAGAGGTATCTTCTTACAAATTAAGAAGTATTTAATATATTGGATGGGACAGAGTTCCAAAGAAAAAGGGATTATAGTTGACTATTGGGAGGTGTTTGTAATGATCTAATAACTCTCATTACCCTCAGCGACCTTCAAGTTAATAGAACCTAGGAAGTGCTTGAGCTCACACTAAAGTAAATGCTGAGGGTATGACTCACTACTTAGAATCATAGAATCATAGAATGGTTAGGGTTGGAAGGGACCTTCAAAGGTCGTCTAGTTGAATGCCCCTGCAAGGAGAAGGGACATCCCTAACAAGATCCTGTTGGTCAGAGCCTCATCCAACTTGGCCTTGAATGTTTCCAGGGATGGGGCATCCACCACCTCTCTGGGCAACCTTTTCCGGTGTTTCATCATCTTCATTGCAAGAAAATGTCTTCCTAACATGTAATCTAAACCTACCTCCCTCTATTTTGAAACCATTAACCATCATCCTATTGCAATAGGCCCTACTGAAGAGTTTCTCTCCATCTTTGCTGTAGGCCCCCTTGAGATACTGGAAGACCACTGTCAGGTCTCCCCGGAGCCTCCTCTTCTCCAGGCTGAACAGCCCCAACTCTCTCAGCCTGTCCTCATAGGAGAGGTGCTCCAGCCCTCTGACCATCTTTGTGGCCCTCCTCTGGACCCTCTCCAACTGGTCCATGTCCTTCTTATATTGGGGGCTCCAGAACTGGACACAGTACTCCAGGTGGGGTCTCACCAGGGCAGAGTAGAAGGGTAGAATCACCTCCCTCGACCTGCTGGCCATGCTCCTCTTGATGCAGCCTAGGATACAGTTGTCTTTCTGGGCTCCAAGGGCGCATTGCTGGTTCATGTTGAGTTTCTCATCCACCAGCACTCCCAAGTCCTTCTCCTCAGGGCTGCTCTCTATCCATTCTCCGCCCAGACTGTATTTGTGCCTGGGATTGCCACAATCCAAGTGCAGGACCTTGCACTTGGCCTGGTTGCACTTCATGAGGCTTGCATGGGTCTACCTCTCCAGCCTGTCCAGGTCCCTCTAGATGGCATCCCTTTCCTCCAGCGTGTCGACGGCATCATGCAGCTTGGTGTCGTCAGTGAACTTGCTGAGGGTGCACTCTATCCCACTGCCCATGTTGCCGACAAAGATGTTGAACAGGGCGGGGCCCAACACAGACCCCTAAGGGATGTGACTTATCATTGGTCTCCACTTGGACATTGAGCCGTTGACCACCACTCTCTGAGTTTGGCCATCCAGCCAGTTCCCTATCCATCGAGTGGTCCATCCATCAAACCCATGCCTCTCCAGTTTAGAGAGAAGGATGTCATGTGGAACAGTGTCAAGTGCCTTGCACCTGAGCGTATAGATCTAGTTCCAGTTGTGATGCCTCCTTGTGGTAATTCATCTGGCAAGCAACTCTTGGCCCAGATCCTGGAACTTCTGTTCATGTGGCATATCTTTCAAGCCCATGGGGGGAACTTGGGCAACTGAGGGAAACTGAAATGACAGAGGTTATAAAATCTTTAGGTAAACATGTTAATCTCTGACACTTTCTTTTATCCAAATATAGTTTTGAAAACTGAGTTCAGGTGCCTATGCATAGGTGCCATTAGAGCATTCACGGCATCCACATGAGGTTGAGAGCTGTAACACTGAAGATCAGGGGTCTTCTGTAGTTGATAGCCAGAAATCAGGCAAAGTACTCTAGGACATTTTAAAAGATATCCTTATCTATAAACAAACTAACTAAATCATTAATGTAGCTCTGAGTACTGTAGGGTACCATGCTTGATCTGTAGTTGGTACTCTGGATGCCAGCCTACTCTAAATCTAGTGTTGTATGTGTTGTCCTATTAAAGTGTCTTGGATAATCAAGTGGTAGCAGAAATTTATGTTGAAGTAGTCGACTCTTTTACATCAGGCCAGGTAAATCAGACTGTCTTCACTGTAACAAGCAGACTGATGTCTGACATCCAACTCATGTCTATGTATATGTGCACATCTATATGTAGGCATCTAATATTTGGTGTTTGGAGCTAAATCTGTTTTAGTCTACTAAGACAGTCTTTGGTCCCTCTGTGGAGAAAGCTATGTATGTATCCCTCATGCATCCTTTCCTTTTTGATTAATAAATATGTAGTATTTACCTTTGTGAGAAAATTGGGAAAAAAAAAAAGTTAAACCTCTTTCTCAATAAGTTATATTCTGAAGCATCGTAACTTCTAGCCTTTCAAAAATATTTATTTTTAAACATAGATAAACTGAGAAGTTTTACCTTTCTTAAACACATGAGAATATAATTCCTCTACTACTTCTCCCCTGATTCTACTGAGTTCTCATATTTTTGAATACATTAGTTAAGTAAAATGTTTTTTGGGCTTCGGATGGATATTGCACACTCCCTTGTTTTCTGAATCTGAATTAAAGTTGTTGAAGGATTACCTGAAGGTCACTGTCCCTCTAGTTCTACAGTAAGATTAATAGTAGAAAAGTTCTTCTTACAAAAAGCTTCTCTATGCCCTTAATCAACCCCTCAACTCTGTAGTGATTGAAGAAAAAGTATCTCTCTTCAAAACACATTCTGTAAAAATCTGTGGTAACATAAGACTGCTTTTGGTAAAATAGTAATAATGAAGATCCAGACTAAATACACTGAAGATATTGTGACCAAACAAAATTTTAAATTCAGACAGAATGAAAGAACACATAGGTATGCTTAAGGTGTGAGTGACAGGAGACCTCTTTTCTGGCACCCTAATGCCTACAGAATTTTGAATATACCATTATTCTTATTGCTACCATCTTTTCTGAAGGGGCAAAAAAGGCAAAAATTACATAGGAGTGGAGGACATGGGGGAAAGGAATTGGAAGAAAAAGTCCCATGCTCTGTGTTATTCTTTAACTGGAACTTTAGTTATCTTTAAGTCTCTTAGCGAAAACAAAACAAAACAAAACAAAAAACTTTACATTCTTAAGGGCTGTAAGATGTAAAATCAAGGGTATCCTTTCTCTAACACTTGTGTCCAATGTCTTCTGCCCATTTTTCTGGTTAAATTTTATTCAGAGCTTCTGTATTTCTTCTACCAAAAGCAATACTTCTTCCAGTTCTCTTTTCCATACATTTTGAAATCCAGTTAATCACTTCACATCCAAACATTGTTGACACAGGTATTTCTTTTCACAAGCCTCCTTATCTTCATTTCTCCTACCTCTATAACAACTTATTTGTGTCTTCTCCTTTCATTTCTACTGTTGTTATTGGAGTTTCATTTTTAATTAAAATTTATTCCCCAAACTGATTGTCACAAATAACCGTTCTCAGCCCAGTACTTTTAAAAAGTTCAGAAAAGTAGAATCTATCGGAGAGGTTCGGAGAGGAGAGATTCAGAGAGGTTCAGAGAGGCTCGGAGAGGAGAGGTATTATACATTCTCTCTTTTGAAGTTTTTTTATATCACTTATAAACACTCCTTTCACATATTCTGTACAGTGTATACATTTCACAAAAGACAAAAATGGAGACCATGAGAAAGAATTACACTTGCTGATTTTTGCTTTTAAAATACAGACTAGTTTTTTTCTGTACATAGAAAAAAGGATCCACTGGCTAAATGGAAGATGTCTTGTGCATATAACTATTTAACACATCTTTATTGTTCTTAGTAGAATAATTTTATAAATTACAAAATTATTATCCTAAGCTTATCAATCAATGGAATAATTCTGCTTTTACAATCTGAAAGTCTTTTACTCCTCAGCTTTGCACATAATTGCAAGTTTCCCTTCTGAGAAGAACGCTATGTTTAATATAGTCCTTTCCAATTCTGACAAAAAAAAATGTTATTACATTATTTTACAGTATTTTGTGAGATATGATCCTTAATTCTAACTCAATTCTATTCTCAGCCCTATCAGACAGAGAAAATTGCTAATTAGAAAGGCAAAGGTCAGAGATAGGGATGATCATAGTCTTAATCTGGAAATTTCTTTATAGCCTTTCAGAAATGACAGTATCAATGAAACAACAGAAAATTGTATTCTTTCTCACTAAGTGACCAGACAAGTAATCAGAAAAAATATTTTTTTTAAAGTAAATTTATAGCAGATATACACTACCAAAACAATATATGCAATTCAGCTGCAGATAATAGACACATACATGGAATTGTGTTCTAACAATAAAACAGCTACTGGAGCAAATATTCAGTTGCCTACACAGAGATATGAAATACAATTTAAGATTCTGTAGGGTATCTGAGACATGTACATTGAACTAGAGATATAACATAGGACCTATAGAAAGTTTTGAGTTTCTAGAGGAGCAGCTACAGGCTGTAAGAGATTCTTTACGACATCCTGATTACACTTGGATGCCATGTTTAGGCAATGAAACTGAGACCAAAGTGTCCATTTCAGGTGACATAGATTTCTGTACTGAATACAAATCCACTGACTGCAGTGACTTCTTGGATACTTATTCTTCATGTAGATGCTTAAGTGAAGACAACTGCATGCATATGTTAAAAATCTGAAGCTCCATCACATTCATAAACTCAATTTCACCCAATTTTAACTGTCTGAGAACTAGGTGTCTAATGTATAGTAGTGGTTGTGGCTCACATTCTTCTGGAGAGGCAGTTGGATCTCAGTCAGAATACCCTAGCAAATCTCAGGTGACACTGCGTACCAAAATTTAACCAATGGATCAAACTGCTAGATCTCTTTCATGATTAATCTGCTGTGATCGTCACTTCTAGAAGGTGATGTATCCATTCACAAAATAATTACTAAAAAAAAATCAAGAGTTTAATTAATTCCATCTTAGAGCAAATGCTACTTCAGAAGTGCCATTGACGAGAGAGAGAGAGAGAGTAGAATATTGATGATTGCTGCTAACCAGTTTGGTGAAGTAAATCCCACTTCCAACTTTTGAAAAATGAATGCACCAGCTCTACTCAGTGGCATATGCTACAGAAAAAGTAAGGTGGAATCCTGGAGGATGGACAGTCGCTCCTCCTGTCCGTCTTCAGTGAAGAGAACCAAATGAGGACCAGCCATGACTGGAAGAACACTCAACTTCTATCATGTTTTTCAGTTGGATATATGCACATAAAAGATAAAAATAAAGAGTAAAAAGGAAAGTAGAAC
This sequence comes from Tetrax tetrax, assembly GCA_009806455.1. Lineage (NCBI taxonomy): Eukaryota > Metazoa > Chordata > Aves > Otidiformes > Otididae > Tetrax > Tetrax tetrax. The sequence continues at coordinate 663,437 of WHYT01017487.1, forward strand.
AGAACAGGTGGTGTGATCAATGCAAAACTTTTGACAATACTACCTAAGTAGTTAATTACAGATTAAAGTTACAGATTTCTGAATTCTTGCAAATACTCTTGGATATTTTTGTTTTTGGCTTATTTGTGATGTTTAAAAAGCTAGAATATTAAAAGAGGAATTAAATTATCCTTCAGGAATACATTTCTACAAAATACTTAGAAGTTAACCTCTCACTTATTACACTTGCTGTAAACATTATATGGATGACTGATACCATTGATCTCAAAATTAAATTTAAAAAAAAAAGTCACTTCAGCATGAATCCACTTTTCTAGATCAATATCATTACTAATTATGCTCTATTTATTTTTGTATTTAATAATCCTAACCAACAAATAGACAGTGCAAAAATTAATTCCTAAAAGATATATGGTATTACTTTCTGAGTTGTGACTTTCAGAGGTGTTTTCATTTGCTTGTAAATAAAGTTTTAAGGATTTTCAGCATTTCAAATATCATGTTTCTGTAGTAAATCATCATTTGGAGGAGATTAATTTCACTTCATGATTGCCATCTAGAATGTAGTTGTCTAGCGTAAAGTATTTATTAAGAGATCTTTCTATATCCTCTCACTTCTTGGTGGTTTTCAAGTTATTTACTATGTTCTCAGTTAGGTGTGAATTATACCTTGGGGATGTGACATGTCTTGTTAAACCATCCACAAATGAACTTTTCATCCCCAACCCCCATCACCAAAGAAAGGATCATTCGTGGAATTCTGAGTCTAGTGTTGGTCATAATGGTAAGAGACAGACTAGAAACATGGGAGGGGGAAAAAATATGGGAAGGAAGACTGCAGAATACACTACATTATTTTTATAATTTGAAAAAAAAACTATTCACCTCCATTGTGGGAAAAATATTCTTTTAAGTGTTTAGTCCTTAGGACAGCCACAATCACAGAATAGTCAGTCAAGAATTTGGTTTCTATTATAAATCTGTATCTTCCTTCTGAGCAATTCCTATTAGCCACTATATATCAATCTGCTTTACAGTACTAATAATCTGTTTTGTAAAATCTTGTTTGTGTGTCCTACCACCTGTTACCCAACAAGCCCTGTTGCCAAAAGGAAAAATAGTGATACAGATTCAATGATTGTAACAGTACAAGACTTTGTGATAGTAATTTACTGTTATACCCTGTAGACACTGATGATAAGATTAAATTAATTAATTTCCATTTCAGGTCCCATGCTTTTTGTAAATTGATATTTGTCATGTTAAGAGGGGGGGTTGCCAACAAACACTCTGTTTACCCAGTCTGTCAGTTACCCAAAGAAAGACAAGACCCTTGTGCCTGACCAGTCTATCTGAACCCACCGGACAGCCCACCATATCGGAGGGTGATCTGACTGAGTTATTCAGGGATCCACATTGACAGAGCCACGAAGTCCAACCCCCTTACTCAAAGTCCTGGGTTTTTACACAAAGTTCATTTTACTATACAAAATATAAATTTATAACAGTATAAGGTTTGAAGATTGCCAGTGTCATGATTAATTAATGGAGTCAAGTCCAGCTGGCTGCCTGTTACAAGTGGTGTCCCCCAGGGGTTGGTACCTGGGCCCATCTTGTTCAATATCTTTACTGATGACCTAGACGAGGGGATTGAGTGTACCCTCAGTAAGTTTGCAGATGACACCAAGTTGGGTGGTGGTGTTGATCTGCCTGAGGGTAGGGAGGCCCTTCAGAGGGATCTGGATAGGCTGGATGGCTGGGCTGAGCTGAATGGGATGCAGTTCAACAAGGCCAAGTGTCGGGTCCTGCACTTTGGCCACAATAACCCCAAGCAGCGCTATAGGCTCAGAGCTGAGTGGCTGGAGGACTGTGAAGAGGAAAGGGACCTGGGGGTGTTGGTTGATGCTCAGCTGAACATGAGCCAACAGTGTGCCCAGGTGGCCAAGAGGGCCAACGGCATCCTGGCCTGCATTAGAAATAGTGTGGCCAGCAGGAGCAGGGAGGTAATCATCCCCCTGTATTCGGCGCTGGTGAGGCCGCACCTCGAGTATTGTGTTCAGTTTTGGGCCCCTCACTACAAGAAAGACATTGAAGCCCTGGAACGTGTCCAGAGAAGGGCAACAAAGCTGGTGAGGGGTCTGGAGCACAAGTCTTATGAGGAGCGGCTGAGAGAGTTGGGATTGTTTAGTCTGGAGAAGAGGAGGCTCAGGGGAGATCTCATTGCACTCTGCAGCTTCCTGAAGGAAGGTTGTGATGAGCAGAGGTTTGGCCTCTTCTCCCAGGCAACAAGCAGGACCCGAGGAAATGGCCACAAGTTGTACCAGAGGAGGTTTAGGTTGGACGTGAGGAAAAACTTTTTCTCCCAAAGAGTGGTCAGGCACTGGAATGGCCTGCCCAGGGAGGTGGTGGAGTTGCCGTCCCTGGCAGTGTTCAAGAGGCGGTTTGATGAGGAGCTGCAAGATATGGTTTAGTAGCTGTGGCACCAATGGTAGTGGGAAGACGGTTGGACTAGATGATCTTATAGGTCCCATCCAACCATGTGATTCTATGATTCTATGATTTAGCCCTGCTTGGGACCAAACTACACAGTCTCTCTCTCACTCCCTCCCCGCCCCGCCCCCCCTTTGGAGGGAATAGGGAGAGATAATATAAGAAAAAGAAGGTTTGAGGTATGAGATAATGACAGGGAGAGATCCTTAAAGTTACTGTTACAGGCAAACAGACTCAACTTGGGGAAAACTATTTGTTTATTATTAAAACCAAAACAGGATAATGAGACAGAGAACAAGATAACTTCCACCCACCCCTCCCTCTTCCTGGGCTTAACATTATCTCTACCTCCTTCCCCTGCCCCGAGCGGCACAGGGAAGGGAGAGGAAATGGAAGTTATGGTCAGTTCATCATGTCACTTTATGCCACTCCTTCCTCCTTGGGAAAGAGAACTCCTCACATTCCTCCCCTGCTCCAGTGTGGGATTCCTCCCACAGCATACAGTCCTTTGTGAACTGCTCCAGTGTGGGTCATTTTTACATGGGGTGCAGTCCCTCAGGAACAGGCTGGCCTAGTGCTGGCCCTCCACAGGCCACAGCCCCCTCCAGGCATCCGCCTGCCCCAACATGGAGTCCTCCACAGGCTGCAGGTGCATCTCTGTTCCTCAGTGGACCTCCATTAGCTGCAGGGCGACAGCCTGCTCCACCATGGTCGTTACCACAGGCTGCAGGAGAATCTTGGCCAGGAGCTGCATTACTCCTCCCCCTTTTTCTTCACTGACCTTGGTGTCTGCAGCTGTTTCTTTCACAAGAAATGTTCTTCACAACAGGCTGGCAGACGCCTCTCAGGTTCTCTTTACATCTCATCTCCTCTCCACTTCTTGCAGCCAGGCCGGGCCTAGTCGGGCCCAGATGGCCACCTGGCGGGAGGCCAGAGGGTGAGGCCTGCAAGGCCCACAAGCCCTTTGCCTCTCCCTCTCCTGCCCCACTTCAGCTTCTTCACATCATCATCTTCTTCTTCTTTTTTTTTTTTCCTGTTTTTTTCCCCTTCTTAAATATGTTATCGCACAGGCGTTATCAGGGAACATTCTGCTACTAACTGGCTCAGCCCTGGCCAGCAGTAAGTCAGCCCTAGGCCCAGCCGAGTCCACCAGACAAAGGGGAAACAATTTCTTGCAACTTCTTGCAGAAGCTGCCACCATAGCCCCCCTCACTAAGTAAAACTAACACATCAGTGATAGTACATTGACTACAAGAACACAACTGAAGCAATGTACAGCCAAACTCTAATTATTAATAACAGCTAGGTTATGTTAGTTATTCTAGCATTCATAGAATAAAGTTCTTACCAATAGACAGCCCCGTGAAGGAGAAGATAGGTTCAAGCTGTTGACTGATCCCAAAAGTTAAGAAGGAATCTTGCCTAATTTTCTCCGCTGGCCCATTTACTTTTATGTTATTTCTTACATTGTGGTGGATTCTGAGTGACTCTAGTCTTGCATTTTTTTACTGTTAGTTGGTGTAAAATTTTCTCACCTAATTTCTTAAAGGTACGGTAAAAAATATATAGAGCATGTGCCCAGTCGGGAGGTGTCCCACTTTGGAGATGGAGGTGTGGTTTACCATCATAATGAGATTGTAATAAGCAAAATTCATCTAAAGGACATGATTTTTGCCACAGTTCTTGGCTCATCAACTGACATCCTTCTTGTCTGACAGCTGCAATGAAGTTCATCAACTAGTATATGGTTGTTGTGGTTTTGCTTAGTGAGGGGGACCTAAGGTGGTAGCTTCTGTAGGAAACTGCTAGAAGTCGCTCCCCTTTGTTCAGTGGACTCGACCGGGCCTATGGCGGACCCACTGCTGACCAAGGCTGAGCCTATTGGGAGCAGAATGTCCCGTGATAGCGCCTCTGCGATAACGTATTTAAGAAGGGGAAAACAGAAAAAAAAAAAGAGAAGAGAAGATGTGACGAAGCTGAGCAAGGGCAGAGGCCCAGAGGGGGAGGCGCAGGCCTCCGGGGCCTTGCAGGTCTCACCCTCTGGCCTCTCGCCAGGCGGCTGACTGGGCCCAACTCAGCCCAGTCTGGCTGCAAGAGGTGGAGAGGAGAGGAGATGGGATGAATAATGTGAAGAGATCCTGAGAGGCTTTTTGAGGCTTCTGCCAGCCCGTTGTGAAGAATGAACTTTTCTTGTGAGAGAAACAGCTGCAAACACCAAGGTCAGTGAAGGAGGAGGGGGAGGAGTAATGTGGCTCCTGGCCAAGATTCCGCTGCAGCCTGTGGTGATGACCATGGGGGAGCAGGTTGTCCCCCTGCAGCCCATGGAGGTCCACGGAGGAGCAGAGATCCACTTGGAGCCTGGAGCCCGTGAAAGACCCTGCACCGGGGGAGGTGGATGCCTGAATGCGGCTGTGGCCCGTGGAGGGCCCGCTGGGACAGCCGTTCTGGAGATACTGCACTCCGTGGAAGAGATAACCTACGCCGGAGCAGTTTAATGAAGGACTGTGGCGTATGGGTGGGACCCCACACTGGAGCAGGGGAGGGATGTGAGGAGTTCTTCCCCCAACTGTGAAGCAGCGGCGTAAAACAACGCGTGATGAACTGACCGCGACCCCCATTCCCTCTTCCCCCCTGTGCCGCTCGGGGGGGAAGGTAGATAATGTTAAGCTCGGGAAGTGGGAGGGGTGGAGGAGGTTATCTTGTTTCTCTGTCTCATTATCCTGCTAGTTGTAGTAATAAATGAAAAGTTTTTCCCCAAGTCGAGTCTGTTTTTGCCCGTGACGGTAAGGATTTCTCCCTGTCCTTATCTCAAACCTCGAGTCGTTTTTCGTAAATTATATCTCTCTTTTCTTAAATTATCTCTCCCTATTCTCTCAGAGGGTGGGGGGAGTGAGAGAGAGACTGCGTAGTCTGGTCCGGATCGGGGCTAAACTACGACAATGGTTTATTAACCACCAAGTACCATGATGTTCCCATCCGTGAAACGAGTGTAAAAGAATTTGACTGCAGTGTCTCCACGCCGCTCCATCCTCCCTTCACTTTGTCTTAAAGGGAGGCTGGATGTGTTGCCTAGGGAACTGTTTGTAGCCAGCATGACAACTGCATTTCATCCTGGAAGTAGCGACTGCATTTTACCCTAGAAGTTCTTCTACTAGGATGAACCTTAGAGCAACTAATCCCCTTCCCCTTGCCCCTACCCTGTCCCAGTCATTATCTCAAAATTTTTTTAAAAAAAAAAAACAAAAATAAAAATTTTTTTTCAACACATAGTGTACAGTAGTGGATGATTGGGTCCGAGGTAAGTTGGTCTTACTTTGCTTTAGTATCTATTAATATTTCGCAGTTTTAGCTAGCCAATCAACTACAATCTGCTTTGCTTTCTTTATGTACAATTTGACTTTTTTTGTTCGGTTTCTGTCCATAAGTTTTGTGTCATATTTGTCTTTTTTCCACTTGGTTTATCATTCAGTCTGTCACAGAATCCTAAGTCCAAGGAGTTACATTACTATAAGTACAAATCAGTAGAATTTCTTTTACTAGCTTTCAGTTAAATCTCGTAAGAAAAATAATGTGTGGACAGGCTTTGTAATTTAATTACATTTAAAATAGTTAAAGAATCACACTTCCCATTACTAACAGTAACGAAAGGGAAGAATATGACTAATCATAGAATGGCTAGAGTTGGAAGGGACCTTCAAAGGTCATTTACTGAAAAATAAAACTCATGTAATTCCCAGTCTTCACTGATATTTTTTACTTAAGTTTTTCCTCTGTTTTATAAGCTGGCATTATTTTCACTTGTGTTGTTATTATACTTGACAGGTTTTGAGAGTCTTTCATGTTTGCATATCACAATTACAATGTTCATGTGTTTTACTCAGGTGGGAATTCAACTAATCCAGATTAAGAGATACAAAAGGAAAGCTGACAAAGGTTAATAATAATTTTTTTGATGCTTGCAGAAAAGTTGACTGTTGAACAGAGAATGAAACTAGGAGTTTAAAGGAGGAAAAAAAAGCTTATGGACGCAAACTCTCTTCACAGTTAGATTGTTTCATTCTGAAAAAAAAAAAAAAAGAAAAAAAAAAAGGAATCATAAAAAAATCCATTCAGTCATGCACTGATGTGTTGTAATAGAGGGCCAAAACTAATCGACAAACAACCAGGCACTTAAGTTGCAAAAATTATAGAATTTTCTTAATGACATAGATTGGCTAACACCAGTAAAAAATAAGGAGGGTGAGGAGCAAGCAGCCTTTTTGGACAGATAGAGACTAATTTCTTGCACAAATTCTGGATGATTAAAACAAGCACCAACCAGCAGTGTTCAGTATGACCATTAGATAAAAAAAAATATAGGACTACAGAATATTCTGGTGAACCCTATACTTCAGTGAAAGAGATGCAAAGTACCTGAATCTTACCTAGCTGAGTGTCTGTGTAGGACACTTATTTTGGTGTACTCTCTTTGTGTAAAAGGTGAGGATATACTAGAGGTTTCATTTAACGCCACAGTTGATTCAATATGATGCCGACCCACAAACTTATTCATGAAGTATGCCTCCTTTTAATTAAAAACAAAAAACCAAAAAACTTCTATATTAATGTTAAAGTTCCAAGAATGTTATTATTGCTTCAATAATAACAGTGAACATTCAAGAAAAAAAAAAATATAAATTTGAAGTAACTCCTTAATAATGAAGGGCTTGCGGGGCGGGTGTTTATTTCAGCCCTCCACACAGAGATAATGGAAAGATAATTAAGGATTTACACATCTTATTCTCCTTTCTTATTTGCTGTCTTGCAGAAGACATCCTTTAATTCTCCTACATATTGTATCAGAGCATTACTTCATAAGCATTCAAGATAATTTATTTCAGAATTGTGATAACTTAGAAGTATCTAATGCTATTTTTTACATAATTCCACAAGCAATTCCTGATTGTTTTCTTAAACCTCTAGAAACAGATTTTGCATGGGCTATTTTTTCTAATACTATAGCAGAAATTAACAGTTTGCGAAAAATGGGGAGAATCATGTAGAACATCATTATCCAATGTGAGAGACAGTTATGATTTGTTACATCTAACCTAGAACATGACAGAACATGAAATAATATATGACTATACGTATATATATGAAAATTTTTAATAGAAACACTAATTTCTCTCTCCGTCCTTCAGAAAAATCACTTAAATAGGGAGAAAATAAATTTTATTTCAGATAGATATAGCTGAGTATTTTTAGCCAAGTATTTTTAGCCAAATTAAGTAAATTAATAGAAAAATTCTGTGTTTTGTCTTGTTTAAAATAATGCACTTTCACTGCCTCTAATGTAATTTTGTTTGGAATCTAGGCTATTTCTAATAAGATAATAACCACCAAAAAAATCATAGTTTCTATGGAGAAGGGAGATATGGGCATAGTTTAATTATTTGTTATCATACAACCTGAAACAATGTATTTCTTTACCTATTGGCAATCAGACATGTATAAAATCTATTATTTGAACATTTATTATTTATATGTAATTTGGAGAAACAAGCTACTTCCATGAATAATAAATAAAATATTAGAAACCAACATTGTATAAAACTTTAAATAAAATATTAATAAGACATATGAAATATTAAGAAAACAATTACACAACAAAGCTAATCTCTAACACCTTAACATTCAGAAATGTATAATATAATAATGTTGGTCATGGTGCACATTATCTTTTTGTCTTTGAGAGGTCAGTGGCTCATCCAATTCAGTATATCTGCACTGGAATCTACCAGATACTAAGTTGTCCTTTTGACATCCATTTTCTCACAGAGATGTGCTATCACAATTGAAATAGATAAGAAGCTCATTGGTTAAGTATTGTTTAAAAAAAAATCTCTTGAGAACCATCAATTCTATATTTGACTTTGAGTTTCCCCATGACAAAAATTTTGGAATGTAATTTAGGTGTATGACTAGACTGTATTGATTGAATAGTATCAACTTAAATGACAAAACCAACCAATCTCCTAACAAAGATTGTAATATTGAATGCTTGGTTGTTAAAAGCAATTTGGTGATTAAAAAATTACAAAAATAAAGAGTACAATGAAATTGCTACATCCAATATATTTGTTTAATGTTTATGTAATCACAACAATAAAATATTGATGTTGTCATTACTAGATCTGACTAGAGTCTTCTAAAGTATTTAGTCTGAATTTTTTTGCAGTGTTATTTATATTATGTGTGGGTGACTCTTACCATTATTCTTTTTTTTAAATATACCTTTCCTGGAAATAACTTACATTCTGTGTAATTAAATGAATGTTTATCTGAAGTTATCTCATTTCTGCGTAGTTAGACCTCAAAGAATTATGCAGTGGGAGCATCTATGATTTTGCAGCGTTCCTGGAAACATTTGATTTGCACCGTTTAATACTCCAGCCGGCATTGCATGTGATGAAACCTCAAGTGTGTGACAACCTCATAGTAACTTTTGTTGGACATAAAATGCAGTCTGAGCGATCTGCAATACATAAATGTCCCTGGCTGCAGCTCTGTAATACTAGACATATTCAACAATTTTACAGATTATGTAGCTGCTGTTAACAGAGAAACCATTCTGAACCTCACTCAGCAGCAGCTCTAACCTGTCAGCCAGAAGAGATCATGTACATCAAAGAAATGTCCTACATGCTTATTTTCATACAAAGCAAAAGCTGCTGGGGCAAAAAAAAAAAAATTGAACTGGTCAGTTGACAATAGGCCCTCAAGGACCATCAAATTTGTACCTCTTTTGCTTCCATAGAATAATGGGTTTTCCTGCTTCCTTTCTGATGTGTTTCCATCCCGAGGCATTGCAAGGTTTCACTGCACAGCGAAATTAACGTATACGACGAGACATGATACCTGTGAAAATGACAAGCACACTGCCAGAGAGACTTTACTGAAAAAGGCTGTGGGAATAGGCATTACCTGGGTCTGCACAGCTTCTTCTGAAGGCATCCTGAGCAGTTATCACAAGCAGCTATAGAACTTTGAGACAGGAATATAAATGTAATGCTCTAGTTTGGGACATGAACTTGTATGGAGATGACAAAATAAGTCTGCAGAGATGTACTCAGGGATCAGAAAATGAGGATCAGAATCTACCTCTTCTGATATATTCATAATTGATTAAAAAAATTAAAAGAGAGAGGGAGACAGAAAAAGCATATTAAGCACATTTCAGCTCTAGTAAACACTAATCACAATATAATTATGGAACATCAGTCTTGTCCATAGTGCTCTGAAAAGCACAGAGTGAAAGACTGTGTTTCTCCAGCAGTATTTCAAATTGAAATGGCTGCAGCTGGAGAAAGATGAAAAGCACTAACACCCACTCAGGTCACAGATAAGGGTATGAAGCTAGTGGTCTATTGTTAGGATCACATTTCACATTTATCCATATTTGATATGATTTAAATTATTAAAATGCAACAGAACTCATGCTCTAAGGGAAAAAATATGCTTATGAGTTCATAATGAGTAAATTTGTTTCCGATGTATAAAACTGTGAAAAAAAAAACCCTGTTTTTTTCATTTCACATAGCCTAGCATTGGAAATTTCCAGATTAAAGAATTTGTGAGACACTATTATCCACTTATAATATTAAAATATATGTTGAAATTACTTATTACAATATTTGTATTAACATTAATGAAGAATTTAATTTTCTAACCTCTAAATTTCATTTTGTATGGTTTTTAATTACTGAGGTATGATGTGGTGAATTCTACTTCGGATATAATACTGTAATAGCACATTTTTCAAGAATGAGCAGAAAATTAAAAAGGCAGTAATTCTTGAAGAAGATCCTTCATTATTTCATCTCTATTACAGGGTAAATTAAACAAATTGAAATGATTAATACTTAGTATTTTGCTTGATAATCTGTAATTACTTTATTTAACAGGATTAATGGATTGCAAATGGATTGCGAGAAGCCCTGAGGAGAATGACTTGGGGATGTTGGTTTATGAGAAGCTCAACAAGAGCTGGAAATGTGCATTTACAGCCTAGAAAGCCAACCACATCCTGGGCTGCATCAAAAGAAGCGTAGCCAGCAGGTTGAGGGACGTGATTCTGTCCTTTTACTCCTCTCTTGTGAGACCTCACCTGGAGTACTGCATCCAGTTCTGAGGCCCCCCAACAAAAGAAGGATGTGGACTTGGAGTGAGTCCAAAGGAAGGCCACAAAGATGATCAGAGGACTGGAAGACTACTCCAATGAGGACAGGCTGAGAGAGTTTGGACTGTTTAGTCTGGAGAAGAGAAAGCTCTGGAGACATCTTACAGCAGTCTTCTAGTACTTAAAGGCGGCCTACAAGAAAGCTAGAGATAAACTTTTCACAATGGCATGTAGTGATAGGACAAGGAGTAATGACTTTAAACTGAAAGAGGGTAAATGTAGACTAGATAAAAGGAAGAAAGTCTTTATGGTGAGGGTGGTGAGGTGCTACAACTGATTGTTCAGAGATACCCGTCCCTGGAAGTGTTCAAGGCCAGGTTGGATGGAATTTTGAATGACCTGGTCTAGTGGAAGATGTTTCTGTCCATGGCAGGAGCATTGGAACTAGGTGATCTTTAAGGTCCCTTCCAACCCAAACCATTCTATGATTCTGTGATTAGCTAATAATATTCATGCTATCAATCTTGATTCAGTGTGCCATACACATCTCTGAATTCTTGTTAATAGAATTATAGAATCATAGAATGGTTAGGTTTGGAAGGGACTTTTAAAGGTCATCCAGTGCTACCCCACTGCAAGGACCAGGGAGATCTTCAACTAGATGAGGTTGCTTAGAGCCCGATCCAACCTGGCCTTGAATGTTTCCAGGGAGGGGGCATCTACCACCTCTCTGAGCAACCTGTGCCACTGTTTCACCATTGTAAAAAACTTCTTCCTTATACCTAGTCTAAATTTACCTCCTTCTAGTTTAAAAACATTACCTCTTGTACTGTTACAACAGGCCTTGCTAAAGAGTTTCTCCCCATCTTTCTTATATGCCCCCTTTAGGTACTGGAACACCACTATAAGGTATCCTCGGAGCCTTGTTAACCAAATGAGATATTTTTTACCTAGAACAAAAGCATTTAACCTTCCATTTAATATGGTATAAATGCGGCCCTAAATATCATAGTCACAACATTTCTCTTTTCATGGATTCTTGATAAATACTAGTTCCTTTTGAAAAACAGACAGTAAAAAAAATACAGAATTAATTACTCTGACATTGCAGAAAAGTAAATGGCAGCTAAAGTAAATAGAATAAGTATTATTTACGAATTTTGTTGCTTGTTAACTGAATGCTTGATTGTTCTCACAAAGAGAAGGTTATAGCATATGTGAAAGATTTACTGTGTTTCGTTTTTACTGGGAGATTCTCCGTGGTAATCATCGCCTCTGCCACCAGTGCCTTTTGATCAGCATATTGGCATGAATGAATACTATGATTCTTCCCCTCTTATTTATTTTTTCCTAATATAGCTCTCCCTGATTTTAAAGCCGAGGATGGAAAACCAAACCAGTAAAATAAAAAAAAAATAAAAATCAAACATTCAAACAAAGTAACTGAAGACTCTTTTGATGGCTTTGAGTGTTGACATAAACATAATAGAAAATTTAGATTCAGAGGCTTTTTCAGAAGCTTTAAGATCACATGGATCATATTTTCCAAATCTGAAAAAAAATATAAGTAAATTCCACTGTTTGGGGCTTTTTTTTTTGTTGTTTTGGTTTGTTTGTTTTTTTTAATGTAAATACCTGTCTCAAGATGTTCTTGCAGTTCTGGCAGCTCAACAGATGAAATATAATGTGTTTGGGTGCTTATTTTGTCTGTTTCTCTTTCCACCATATTGAAACTGGCCTAATTATTGTTTGACTTCCTTACTTTGTTGGTTTTTAATTAGAAGAAATATAAACCTTGATCATAACAAAAGTGATAGTCTAGATCAATGGTCTCTAAACTGGTTTGATTGTCCACCCCTATCAGTGAAAAATTTTGATTGCACCCCCTTAATATATGTATATTTATTTATGGCTAAACCACCACATAATTTAAACATGTATTATGTACTGCTGAAGATCCAACAGTTTCTTCCTAAATCCCAGTGAATCATACTGTGCACTCTTGCCTGCCTCCCAATTTGGAGACCACTGGCCTAGATGGAGGTGGGAAAGGGAACAAAATTTGTTCTTTTGTGAATTTAGCTTGAAAGTTTTTCCAGGAACAGGGAAAAAAACCAAAACAAACAAAAAAAAAAAACAACCAAACCCACAGCAACAACAACAAAAATAAAACCAAACCCAAACTTGGTTTGGCAATAACTGTAAGTGTTTTATTTTTCAATTTTATTTCTTGGTTCTGCAAGAACCCCCTAAAATCCATTTCACATCATTAAGTCTTTCAGTTCTTGTCAGATGAGAAAGTCAACATCTTTGAAGACTTTCCCAATCAAAATAATATAATAGATCACATCAATTTAATATTGAAAATATAGATTTACTGTAGTCTCTCTACCATATTCCCATAGCAAGAGCTTCATTGACAAGCATTATCTGTTCTGCAGAAAACACAATATTCATCCCTTCCATCTAGAAACATGATTGCTTTCCTTTCTTATACACAAAGCATTTAACATATTTCAGGAGATCTTAAGGAAAGTAATTGTAAAGATATGTGATTTCTTATACTGACATCCTAGTTAATAACGACTGTCTGTACTTCTAAGATTATCAAGAACTCATTGGTGCAAGCAGTTCATTGGTGCTTCTGTTACTCAAACTCCTTGTAATTTCAAACAGAAGAGATGACTATTGTTAACATCCCTGTTCCTCTTTTCTAGAGTTGGCTTTATTAGTTCAGGTAACCACATTATCAATATATTTAATTTTGGCCAGAACTATAGATCTGATAACCAGGAGATTAAAAGGATCACTATACTATAAACAGCTAAAATAATGTCTTAGGGAAATTGAAAAAAAATGTTTAGGAGATGAGGCTACAATTAGGAAACCATAATTGTTAATTAATTTCTGTATGTCTCAAATCTTTGATATATATTACAAACATATGGTTACCTCTCATATGTTTTTAGCAGAAAATCACTAATCTGTTTTCTGTGAGATTATGTGCAATTCAGAATCTCAAAATATTTTATAGATGTATTATTGTTTATGGATATTTTGTCACAATCTTGGCTAATAACATGTTAGATTTTCACAAAGTCCTTTCAGACTATCAAACAAAAGTCAAAATTCATTCTAAAATATTTTAGAATATCAGCTATTTTGAAGGAGGTAATTGATAAACTATTTCTGAATGAATTTGGCAACCATTAAACAAATGCATTTTAATCTAAGTAAATACTATCAAAAGATAAAAAAGAAATATCAGTTCAGCACATTTTAAAATAATTGTGTTTCCTATATTTCCTTATTTTTTTTTAATTTTCCTCTTCATCCAAGATCTCTGTCTGTAGCACTAATCAGTATTGAGAACTTTCATACTATACTTATGTTCTTGAGAATGCACTTGAACTTAGAACGTCCCACTGAATCATACTCTGTGTGTTCTTGAGAGTGACTTTTACTTCAAATTTCATTCTACTTATAGCAAAGCATCCACTTTTCAATTTTTCCCTATGATTAAGAGTTACTTTCTCATTAGGCTTAAATTCTGCCAGGAATGAGAACATTATATCACCAGATTGTTGTTTTCATTAATATAAATACTAATTCAAGTATACATTATACATTTTTAAATTTAAGCATAAATTAGTAAATTTATGAAGTTATAAAATATCTATTTTCATACATAATGCAATGAAATGTAATATAATGTAATATAACCTGATTAATGTAATGTAATGTAATGTAATATAATATAATATAATGTAACATAATGTAACATAATGTAAATAAGGTAACATAAATTAAGATTTTGAGAACTGTAAGAGCATTATCACAATTCTGGATCTTCTCCATTTTTCAAAGGGCAGGTTGGAAATATATTCCCAGATAGTAATACACATGTAATATAATAAATTCACATAAAAACTAAAACAATCTAACAAATAGAGCAATAAAAATGTCCACAAGTTTTGTTTACTGTTTAAAATAATTTAAGAACAAAGTGTGGATGCAATCCACATATGCCTTTTCCATAAGCATTACTACTTCTTGCAGGATAAGATACTACTAAGTATTGCTGAACATGAGAGGACGAGGTTTCAAGGAATAGAAATCTAATCACAGGAAAAAGGTAAGAAAGTTAACTGTAATACTATGCTTTACAAAGTTTCTCTGAATTGCATTCCATTGTTCTATAAGAAAAGAATAATATTAGAGCTTTATCAATCAACAAACAAATATGGGACAATAACTGCGAAATCTTAAATGCCATTATAAAGGATTTAATATTAAAAAAAACCCAAAAACTCAGGATGAAAGCCTTTATCTACTCTTGTGCAAAATAAGTAAATGTCATGTCAGACAGAATCATAGAAAACATTTCTAGAATCATTAGATGACTGTCTCTTGGAGCAACTGCTAAGGGAATCAGAAGCCACTGTTAGGTATTTTCCAAGTACTATGAGGGATCCAGTATAAAAATCTGCAACTATAAAACAACCACACTATACTATATACTATACCACTGAACCTATATAAAGGTTCAGATAAAATGTATACTATCAGTTAGACAAAATCCTAAAATAAGAAATATGACCTTGATGTTTAAATAGCAGAATGAAGATGCCTATTAGAAACAAGTGGCATCCATAAAGTGCAGGCATGGGACAGTAGAGAAGAACACATTTTCAGACATTAAATGTAATGCTTCAAAAAAGCAGGCCAAAAAAAAAGATTCAAAGGAGTAACTTCCTAAGTGTAAAAAGTCCACAATAAAACACCACATAGCCAGTGAATACATAGAAGAATAGGTGAAGAGGAGGTGTGAATCCTGTGAAAAATAATTGTTTGGAGCATTCAAAGCTGTAGAAGAAAAATAAAATGCATTATTGGCTTTGCTGTTTATGCAGGCAAGTACAAACAAGTTTGTACCTGGAACATATTACTAAGTTGGGAAATATCTGATGATCAAAGTCTCAAATGAATTTTAGTAGGAGGGTGATTAGAATCCATAAAGTATCAAAGAATCAAGATAAGATTATATTTAACACCAAAAAAAAGTTAAAGTTTTTAAACTACCTATAATATATAGCTTCTTTCTTAAATCCATTCTAGTGACAGAAGTTGTTTAGAAAATAGGGCTAAAATCTTTACACTGACCTTTGGAACTACAGACCTGCAAATCTGAGTTTCATAACAAAGAAATGGTAATAATAGAAGTGAAGAGGAGAATAAATAGACACATAGGTTAATATACTTTGGGATATACATTTTATAGCAGATATTAATGCTTCTAAAATATGTTCAAGTACTTGAAGCATTTGGACAGGCAGTCTATAAAATACACTTTGCTTTTCAAATATCTCCTATTAGACTCCACCACAAAAGACTTAAAAAAAAAATACTTCACCACTCTCCAGTAAAGATACTAAGCTCTTCTGCAAAGTAAGTACTCTTGTGACTTAATAATGTATTAGTAGATAGATAACAACAAAAAAAAAAAAGATAAAATGCTTTTCTTCATAATGAATGAAGCATAGAGATTTAAATTTCTTGAGGGAGGAAGACATAACAAGGTAATTTGAAATTTCTGGATAATCAAACCCAAAAGTAATTCTGAAAACTTTTGGAGAAATGGTAAAATTCTAAGTCATTCTGAAATAAAGCAGCAGATAAAATTAATTTTCAAAGGGAGAAAAAAATTACTTTAGAAGCTCGAAGTGCTAAATCAGAATTACAAGTTATTGCAATACTTCATGTGCTGTTCACTGTATCTTACAATAAAGATAGAACAGTAAAAACTGTAAGGAAAAGTAATAAGAATTACTGAAAACTTAGAATGTTTTGCCAATCACACACTTATTACAATACTCCCTGAGGGACATATGAGAGACCCCTAAAAAGACTCAAAAGACTCTAAGAAGAAAGATGTATTATCTACAATTTTGTATCACAGAAGAATTGAAAAGTATTAAGTAGAACTGTTGGGAAGCATGTCACTTTATGTTCTTTTGACTTTTTCTGTGTATCTGTTGAAGATTTTGACCGGCAGTTTTGACTGTGATTTCCTTTCTTCTGAAGTATGTCTACTGCCTTTGCAGGTCTTGTCTAGAGTACAGAAAAAAAAGAATGTAGATGTCAGAGAATCCTGGAGAGACAGAGAAGCTTTACAGGGTTTGAGACGGCAGTGACTGTAATTCAGAGGATGGAAACTTAATAATGGTTAGGAAGCAGAGGTTGGAGTATTGGATAGCCTCCAGGAAACAGCTGCCTGGGAACATGGATTAGTGGCTCTAAGGAGACAGAGGATTTCTACCTGGCATCTTGTAAATAAGCCCTACTGAGTATCCCAGAGATATTAATCATAGCTTTCACGGTCTACATCCTTTCTTTCTCCTCTTCTCCCCAAAACAGAGCCTTAGCATTGAGGTGCCAGGGAAGGCCCAGTCAGATGGTATATGCTCTGTCTCTTCCTTGCAGCAATACAAGCGTGAGGTAGCAGGACAGTAACTTTGCAGTCTCTTGTCCATTAAAGATACCTGTAGAAGAGAAAGAAACAACTTGTTAGTTCTCGAGTCTTTGTGAGGACACAATGTGCTCTTCTTGTCACCAAAAGCCAGTCTCTTTTTCAATACTCCTCAGGTTTCCAGGGACAATTTTTCTTGTTTGTTAGTGAGATTGATAGAGTTAGCTCCGAGCTAGTGAATAATGTGTTCCAATTGTAACCACTATGTCCCACATAGCAATATAATCCTTGTGTGAAAATGTAAACTAACCCTGAGAGAAAGAACAGCAGAGTCGTAAAATTTAACATAGCAAAGTACTACAAAGCTGAAACCAGGATAAGGGGGGGGGCTTAAGGAATTTGCAAACAGAGTGATGAGCCGAAACAAGACCCTACATGGAAAAGAGACAGAGAGTTCAACTAGCAAACACAGTGAGGAGGAGTATGTACTTTATCCCTCGACCACCAGAGGACTCGTGCAGACCGCCAGAAAGAACCTATGAGCATGCAAAGATGAATATTTGCATGTATTTATGAGTTCCTGAAATTCTGTTGAATATGTATGATTTTGCAACACATATTCTCTGTGATTTTGCCTGTTCATTGGAGCACTTATGGTGGAGCGATATCCAGTACCTCCGAGTGCTGCTAATAAAGAGTACCTGTTAATAGCCATATTGGATTCTGACTCTTGACTGAATTTTTTTTTTGTTTTTTTTTTGTTTCAAGATGTACACCAATGCATAGAGGGTAAAATATAGCAGGAGCAGTCTATAGTGTTTGTATGCCACTGTTGTATCACGCTTTTGTCACCTGCATTAAGCAAATGCTGTGAATTTGTCTAGTGAAGAGGTTCCACAAAGCATGAGGTATTCACCTACTGAGAACTCAGCTGAGTAGAAAGTGTCTACTTGTCTGTCTCCACCTCCACCTTCATCTCCATCATAACCTTTTTCTTTATTTCTGCTATCTCTATCACTAGCAGTCTCTTATGTCTGTCTGTATTCTGTCTGTTAAACTCAGGAGAGTTGGTTTCACGTCCTAAATGCTGTCCTCCTAGAAATTCCAGCTCTCTAAATCTAAAGTGGTTCCTGAGTCCCTTGTGGGATCTCCAAAGAGGAAAAAACTCACAACAAGTCCCACAAATACGAAGGTGCACACAATATTAGCACCTTTCTTTTGCTTGGAGATCACTTCAACACACTACAGGAACTCTGGATAGTAACTTTTGTGCCCAGCTGTGAGGGACTGACAGAATTAAGGTGTTTTGATGTCTCAAACGTTGTGAGGCAGGGTGCAGTTTGCAAAGGGACAGTAGGTGTCAGGTAACACAGGTCATGGAGGGCTATCGGGGGATGCACAGCTCAACAGGTCTCTGTTACATGACAACTTGCCATATATGGCCAGGGGTCACACAGCGGTCATCTGAGAGAGGAGCTTACGACCACCACTCACATTTACTGCCTACTTAGCACCCGAGCAGCAGACTCAGAACTCTCTGGAACCAGAACCATATAAGTCCTCAAAGGATGTAACTGGAGGTAGGGATTAGAAAGGACACTGCCTCAGGGAGCCACACTTGGGCGCCTGCCACCAGAGGATCCTCATGTCCACCTGTCATAATCATCATCACTGGATCCAATGGTAGTGATATCTCTTTCTCTCTCTCTTTCCCTGCCCCTTTCCTCTTTTATTTTTTTTCATTTTCGCATTTTTCTTCTTATAAATGTTCTGATAAGAGCCCTGGCTATCAGTCCCTTTATACATTCCAAGTTTTCAAAGTTAATTCATTCCTCGTTAATGTTAAGTACAGTGTTAAATCGATCATTTGGTGTCATTTCACTTTAATTTAGTCTGAAGGAATCAAGAACCTTCTATGGCCCTGGATCATAACACCAGCCTGCTAGACACTCTCTGGAGACATTTGTAGTGGTGCATCCCACACTCCAACGCAGAACATCATGTTTTAACTAGACACTGAAGTGCACTTTGAGAGCTTTGGGAATGGAAGTGTTAGTTAAATTGTTCCAAAAGGAATCCAGTTCATATCTGGCAAAATCACGCTGAGGATACACATCAAAACTTCCTTGATACTTCAAATCAAAATCCCTTCATGTTCAATCAAAACCAAAGATAGTTTGGAGAAAGAAACTCTTGGATCTGTTACGTTTTTGGCAACTTTCTAACAGAAATCAAATCTCTACTTTTAAATTAATAGAAGTTTGCCTCTGAATCCACTTTCATCCATAACTGGAAAAGATAAAATAAAGTTACACTTATTAAAAAAAAAAAATCAGTAACTATTTTAAAAACACATACTAATCACAGTGATATTCAATAGAAACTTCTAAGCTGCCAGAGGGAAATAAACATAAAAATCCTAGTGAAATTTCTTCTCAATAGCATTAAAAGTAGGAGAAGAGACAGGATACATATGCTAAGAAAAGCATTGCCCCTGCGTCCAGCCTTTAAGCATTGATGTAGTTAATTAAATGGCTATCACTAGAAGCATGAAATGTAAATACATCCAAAAATTTTTAAAGTAAATGTTGTATATCAAATCTTCTGGATTTCATCACGTATATGCATGTAAAAGAAAAAAAAAAAAAGAAATAATACTTTTTTTTCATCCCATAAGTT
>WHYT01017487.1:683255-700859 GCA_009806455.1 Tetrax tetrax
TTTTTTGGTAGTAGTAGATAGTATAATTTAATTGTGAAATACTGGGGGAAAAAAAAAGACCAAATGAGTTTGAGATACATGTAAAAATATTAGCAGAGTATGATCACTGTATGAAATAATTTATCATTGTGGGAAATAATTTATGAATTTAAACAGAGGGAATACTATAAAGAACTATGGCTAAGAAGAACTATTTTATATGAAATGTAAATGTAATAAAGGAATAAACACACTAGAAAGGACAGTTAAGACATTTTCTTCCCAGAATAATCTACAGAATAAATTAGGTGAGTTTAGGGTAATTAATTGCTAGGCAATGCTGAAAAATAAAATAAAAACAAAACGACACAAAACCACTTAGACTTTACAAGTAACTATCTTTTTAACTGAAATTTGAAGATACAAATGTCATGTAAAACAGAGGGTAACACGGCATGCGTCAAGAACATAAGTTGAACAGTTGTCATGTTACTGTGCCATGAAGCAAATTAATCTTAACTCATTATTTTATGCCTCATTGGAAAATTTTATGAGCCTCACAAGAAGACATTAAAATGGAATTGCAGGTGTCCGCACCTAAGAGGCAGTCCCGAAAACAGCTATCAGAATGTTCAGCCGTTACCTAGCCTCAAAATCATTATGTTCTTCAGACACACAGGGTTTTTGGTTTCGTATTTCTTAGGCATCTAAATATTATTTTACTTCACATGCCAAACAGCAAAGAATTCTGCAAGATTCAAAACAGGAGAAAAAAAAAAACCTCGCAATAGTGAGGTTTCCAGTCACTTCCTTTACACAATGAAAACACTTTTGCATCTTCAGAAATTGTATAAAGTGGATGATGACTTTTTTTGACATTTTTTATTTCTCTAAATGATACATTACTCTCATATCCTCTGTAATTGTTGGTAATCAAAACAGTATGCAAAAAGCAACCATGTAAGAAAGTAGCAGATGTAGCAAATATTATTTGCAAATAACAAGCGTAAGCAGGTGGATGGTATGAACAGGAAAACGGCAGAGAGACTGAAAACAGGCAGAAGAACAGATATGTAATAAATAAACAACTGGTAATATGAAAGTAGATGGTATGGATTAGGATAGCTTGGAGTTTTCATCATCTGTCAAAAGCAGATCCAGAAAGAGAAAGGAATGATTGCATAATTTTCTTAGAAAGCCAGTCGTCTTTTCTTTGCAGCTTCACTTTTATCTGAGATAGAAAAAGAAGAATTAGACTTCTTTTTTTTTTTTTTCCAAAGCATTTATAAAAAAGTAATAATATTATCAGTCTGCTAGTAGAATGTATTTCAAAAGTAAATATACATATGACAATATAATTCCTTTAAAAATATTTTTTTAAACCTATGATGATCACTATTGACTCAAGTATTTAGAAGCACTTTCAAAACAGATCTTGGTGACCAAATAATTTATTTTAAAATTATTTTGTTTTTTCTAAAAAAAAATATTTAAAAAGATCAATATTAATTTAACATTAAGATCAATATTAATTTAACATTAACTGTATTCAGTATTCATTTAGTACTTTAATTTGTCATATATATAACTGATTATAACGTTCAGTAAAACTTAATTTTCTACTTAGTTCTTACACCTCATTCAAATAGTAAGCAATGAAAGATCATATGAACTAGAGTGGTTAACAGTATTTTTTTTTTTAGAAACAAGGGAAAAAAAACAAGAATAAGAAAGAAATTTCACCAATGTAATTTCTTAGCATTGAAACACTACAAGTCTATGAGTGAATTACCTGTCATTTATTCTTAGGGTGTCATTAGGCTTAAAATATTCCACTTGTCTATGTTACATTGCATTTCCTAGTCTGATCCTGCCTTGTTAATCTGCATTACTGATCTTTGCTCATTTCCTGTCATCTTTTTTTTTTTTTTTTTTTTTTTTTTTTTTTTTTTTTTTTTTTTTTTTTTTTTTTTTTTTTTTTTTTTTTTTTTTTTTTTTTTTTTTTGTCCAAGATCCTAATATATTTAACTGAGCTCCATGGCTTATGGATTTCTGGCACAACCTCTGTTCACCTATTTGATCTGAGTTCACTGCCGCACCCTGCCATTTGTACTTACAGGAAAAGTGTTCTGGCTTCATAGGTGAGAGACAACTTTAGATGCAGGTATCTGAAGTCAGGTTTCTATTATGTCGATGTTTTTGTATAAGTTAGATGCCTAACCTCCAGTACTATAGATTGGTGGAGATCTACTTAAGGAAATCAGTTGAGTTTAGGGTGGTATTTAGCACACACACTCTAAATTACACATATACATGAATTCAAGCTGAATAGCCCTCTAGACTCCATTGGTTGTATTGTCTAAGGTGAAACAATTTAGTGACACAAGCACAGGCAGTTAGTGTTGTGGGAGATCACCAAATATGCAAGACATCTGCATGACATTGGCAGATATGGCACCGGATCCAAGACAGCTATGGTTTTTTTTTGAGAAGCACCTGGAAGCTGAGCAAAATATCCTAAGACATTACAAATGGCACAAGACACCAATGGATAAATAATTGAACTAGACACCTTCACTCAGTAAGCACACATTCAGGAAACAAGATGCCATTGGTACCAACACTCCTAATTAGGATTGAACATATCATTGTAAAACTAACTCTCTTCTTAAATTAATTAGTATTTCCTTTATTTTGAGTTAGAAAATATATACTTGAAAACATATTTTGATGGTATAAGTTCCCTTTTAGGTAATAGCCTTTTGAGCTGATAATGTTCTGAGTAAATATTTCATTAAAATTGGTGCATGTTACATCATGCACTCCCTCAATGTATCAGAATTCTTCAGTAAAGCTTCAAGTGAGATCTTTGTGATCACCAAAATGATTGACAGAGAGGAAATGTTTGCATTTATACTAATTTATAACAAAGTTAATTATATGCTAAGTTTCAGAAAGTGTGGGTAATCATGGCACTTAAACTCATCAGATTTAACAGGAGTTAACTAAATAAAACAGTCAACAGTGTCTTTTTGTCCACCACTATTCATTGGCTGTATTGCAACAAAGTGAATAAAGATTAAATTTTTGACAGCAATCGTAAAGACTTGTGAGGGGAAAAAAAAAAGAAAGAAGAAAGAAAGAGAGAGACAGAATGTGGAAACACTATGAGTGTCACAGCTTGATATTGACCATCTCTTCTTATGGCACAATTTAAATCAAATACAAAGTAATAAGTAAAAAAACATTAAATAGATTATATAATATGTTTCATCCAAGAAAATTTTATAATCTTTTAGTTGAAACATTTCAGACCCAATGTCAATTATCTGAAGCAAAGATGTTCTTCAAGTACCTAGATTAGGTAGATATAGATACAGATTTTCTTAAGTACTTGGAGCTGACTAGGGTCTCCTCCTACAGCCCTGTAATTATCATATACTTCTGACTGCCATAGGCTTCCTGTGCAGTCTTCAGAAAAATAACAAACACCTCTCTGATTCTGATTTCATCATGCAAAATTGTGTACAGAAATACAAGGATGTAAAAATAAAAGAGTGTAGAAGAACACATATAAGCATCTTACTTAACTGGACTGCTGTGAATACTAAAATTGTGTATGCATTCAAATGGAGAAGAATTAAGTGAGACTGGGGGGTTTATAAAAATCCGCTCTCTTGTGAATATCTACTAGGCTTTTATATAAAAGCTTCATTATTGGAGTGGGGGATTATACAAGTGTCAAATCTCCCCCCCCCCCCCCCCCCTCTAAGTTTTTCAGAAGTGCCTCTATTTTTGGATTACCAATGCTTATTCTTATACTGCTAAATAGAAAAGGGAGAGGGACTGATTTGACTATGAAGCCAGTTATGATAAATTGGATTCCTTCCATGCCCTCTTAGGCTTGTCAAGTGAATTGGTTGTGGACAGTTAGTTTCAAAACTTTGGGATATGTGTTCTGGTTTCCCGCATACATTTCATGCCATTGATGGTATAGCCTTGCCCTTCTGTTCAGAGGCATGAAGCATGCATGCTGGTTTATGCTACAGATCTGTTCATAGCATGTTTTGTACTTCTAGCCTTTATATTTGTGATCTTTTTCTACATAGACATTACACTTTTCACAGGAAATCCTAATAAAAAAAAAATTTTGTTTTTACTAGTCAGGTTCTTGGGCCTCTGTAAACATTCCTCAGACCTGCACAACTGCCTGCAGCTGGGGCACCTTATTTGTGTCCCCACGTTAACTGCGTAGTCATGAGATAAGCAGAGTGGCAGCAATATTTACAACTACAACCATGGTTATGCAACATAATGAGCTCACAAAAGCTTCTCATCCCAAATACATTCCTGACACTCTTAACACCATAATAATGTTCATCATGTAAAAGGATGAAAGAGATCTTGGGATATTGAAGATTATTGTTTGGCTTAAAGGTCCCGTAATCCTTTTTCCTCTCAGATAGGAAGATGTTCCATATATTAACATGTAGCAGATTCTCAGATAAGAGGATGTCACAAAGCATGACCTTCCTGTGCAAAGACCTCCCCAGTTAGTCTTTTACTCTGCTTAACAATTTTGCATTTCTAAGATCCCTCACTGCTGTAAGCTCTGTGTGATTGTCAAACAAAAATTCTAGATACTATTGTTGCTGTTATTTAGATCAATTAAATAGCACTGCTTTTCATCTATAATTTTGGAATGGGAGACAGGCTGCAGGATTCTGTGTACCGCATCCCCAACGATTTTTACAATAATGATAGCTAGACAGAAATTCCGATCAAAACACAACTTTCCCTTACTTTATAGGAGACTGCTGAGCCAACCTAAAAATTCTGCAATGTGCATGTTGTTTAAATTAGTAGTGAGGGAATATAAAGAGTCATGCATGCTGACAGCTTCAAGATGGAACTGATGGTAAACATCAAATTCAAACAGCTGGTGTAAATGATCAAAAATTTGCTCTACACCCCAAACAAATGTGTCATAAGCTTTATGCAGTAATACCTGATCTGAATTAATACTTCTGTATTCTTCTTCCTATTGCCTAGCTCCAAATCACACAATAGACAATTCTTGCTGCTGAACATGTTCCATGGAAGCCTTGGGGTGCTCTGCTACTTCCTCCACACCCCTACTACATGGAGAGTGTGGGTAAAACTGGGCATTCAAATGACCTCTCGGGACTTAGAAGTGTAGGAAGGTGTGCTGCCACACAACGAGGGAAACATCCTCATAGTATTTAACAGTCAACATTTCAACAGTTCACCAGCTTTGCAAGGGGCTGAAGTAACAGAACTCCTTTCCAGGGTGTCATCTTCTACACTGGTAGAAGACATACTCATTGGCCCACCAGGTTCAGAAAAAAACAGGTTACTGTTAAGGATCCTTGTGGTCCCCATGGTCCCTTGCTAACAAGATGCTTACAGTGATGCAACATTAATTTAGCTTTCCTAATTAACAGTCTTTGCTGTAAAAGTTTTTTCTGTTGTTTTGGTTTTTTTTTTTTTAACTTATAAGCTAAGGCCTCAGAACTAAGAGCCTCACAAGCCACCACCATTACTCCTCTATGCCTGAAAATAATCACATTCTTTCAGCTTTGCAACTTCCCTGTTACCCCTACTGATTTGCTTGGTCTTTCTATGGCATCTGTGATGTCTAAGAGAATGGGACTGTGGTCTGTGTTGCAAAGCCTGTTTCTTTATGCTTTCTTTTTTTTTTTTTTTTGTAATCATTGTCTGCCAGGATGGTCTTGACTGTCTGCTTGATCTTCTACTGCTTCTTTGCAGCATTGCCTTAAGAGTAAGGAAACGCATACAGCACTAACCTGTGCCCCACAGCGGTTTCATAGGTCCTGACAGTTCCTCCACAATCAGGGGGAAAGGGAGTGCCCCCCTCAGACCACTCTGTGTGACACATCTCAAAATGCAACATCTGGTTTGTTAAGGTTTTTCTGGGAAACCCTTAGGGACTTTTTCTTAACGTCTCTACATGCATGTTCTTCTGACATTGGCATTTTCACAGTGTTGCCTGTGTCTTGCAGGACTGTGCAAAGACCAAGATCTGCCCCAGCAATACTGCATGTGCATCCTATCTGGCTGTGACTGGATGCAGGGACCTCTCAGTTCAGCTTACAGGACTGGTCTCTTTCTTACATATGTCAGGGATTTTGCTGGTGGGCTTCTAGGTGGGGTCCACAGCCTTCGGGCATGTTCTGATTTGGTTATGTCCCCCAACCCCCTTTTGGAACCCCTTCACGCTCTCGAAGTTCATCCCCACCCCTGATACATCAGAGCTTGTTCTGCAGCCTTGTAGAGCAGAAGACTCTGAACCTGGCTTTTACTTTTGATTAATTACTTTCTATTCACATTTAAGCTTCAAGAATTCATTGCATTAACACCTATAAAATAATATTTTCCTTCTTTTCAAATGTCCTTCTGGGTATGCTACTAGGGGCAGCTGGTGCTGCCAGGCAATTACAGGTCAGCATGAAAACACACAGGGCATGCCATTGTGGAAAATGGAGGGTCCCTCCATAGAATGGTTTCTGAAACCACATGGCAGACATGGTGTACGTGCATGTGAGAGGCTTCCTATGCTTCCAGAAGTTGAGTGGAAGTTTCCATTGTGCTACCTATGCTCTGCTACTCCTAAAGTCTTTCATGATGCTCAGGTATTATATTTTAAATAACTGACTATAGCCATGTTCAACTAATAACTATAAATAACATTTAACTAAATAACTAAATAAATATTTTTGTTGAATTTATTTAATGCAATATTTAATTAATAATTAAGTAGTAAATATATAATTTGAGAAATATTGCAATAAATTAATATATCTATAATTAAAAAAATGAGAAATCTGCATAGAAGAATTACAAAATAAGTTTAAAAAATTCCTGACTCAGACAATATCTGAATGCACATTCATAAGTGATGGTACTGCTTATTATTTACAAAAAAAAATAACAGCCAGATTGTTCTGGAGTGTCAATAATACATGGCCTTTGCTTTGACTTGAGTTAGGAGAGCACAGCTGCATTTATATACCTGAAAAAAAGGATTCGTTATTTCAAACTATACTCTTCTATGGTCCTATGATCTAAAAATTACTTGGCTTTATGCCATTTGAAAAAGGGACTTCACAATGGAGCAATCATCCATTCCTAATCCCAAAATTGTAGTATTTTGGTGCATAAAACATGTGAAAAGCTTAGTTTAATTTTGTAAGTTTTCACATCTCACACATATATGAAACCAAGGAGGCTTTTATGCATAGAAACCATGAGGTTTCCTATTAAAAAGTGCATATTTTAAAATTTCAAGATTGCTAAAATATTTTTAATGAAAATCTTATGTGTGTAAAAATGCACCAATTGCACAGGATTCGGTGCACTACTCTTAATACCTCTTCAGCAATGA
Source organism: Tetrax tetrax (assembly GCA_009806455.1). Taxonomy (NCBI): domain Eukaryota; kingdom Metazoa; phylum Chordata; class Aves; order Otidiformes; family Otididae; genus Tetrax; species Tetrax tetrax. The sequence continues at coordinate 690,661 of WHYT01017487.1, forward strand.
AGTAACCACAAATTGATAGAACCATATACCTTACTACAATTTATTCAAAGGTGTACACAGTACAGTCCCTCTCCTCAGCTGGACAAGGGAGAGAAAATATAACAAAAAGCTCATGGGTTGATACAAGGACAGGGAGAGATCACTCGGATAGGAAAAACAAACTTGATTTGGGGAAATTTGTTTAATTTATTACCACTCAATCAGAGTGGGAAAATGAAGTATAAAAACTAAATCTTAAAATATCCTTCCCCTACACATCCCTTCTTCCCAGGCACAACTTTGCTCCTGATTTCGTCTACCTTCTCCCCTTCAGCATCACAGGGGGACAAAGAATGGCGGTTGCAATCAGTTCATCACACATTGATTTGTTTCACCTACTCCTTCCTCCTATGGGGGAGGACTCCTCAAACTCTTCCCCTGCTCTGACATTGGATCCCTCCCAGAGGAGACAGTCCTCTGTGAACTGCTCCAATATGAGTCCTTCCCTCAGGCTGCGGTTCACGAACTGCTCCAGTGTGGATCCTTTGTCATGGGGTGTAGTCCTTCAGGAACAGACTGTTCCAGAATGAGTCCCCCATAGGGTCACAAGTTCTGCCAGCAAAAGTGCTCCAGTGTGGACTCCTCTCTCCACAAATCCACAGGTTCTGCCAGGAGCCTGCTCCAGTGCAGGCTTTCCATAGGGTTACAGCCTCCTTCAGCTGCATCCACTTCCTCCAGTGTTGGGCCCTCCATGGGCTGCAGGTAGATTTCTGCTTCAACATGGACCTCCATAGCCTGCAGGGGGACAGCTTTCCTCACCATGGTCTGTACCACAAGCTACAGGGGAATCTCTGCTCCAGGATCTGAAGCATCTCCTCCCCCTCCTTCTTCGCTGACCCTGGTGTCTGCAGAATTGTTTCTCACATTTTCTCAATCATCTCTCCCAACAGTTGTTTTTGTTCTTGCACAGATTTTTTTCCTTCCCCTTTCTAACTATGCTATCACAAAATTGCTACCACCGTCACCAATTGGCTCTGCCTTGGCCAGTGGCAGGGTCATCTTGGAGCCAACTGGCACTGGCTCTGTTGGATATAGAAGCTTCTAGTAACTTCTCCAAGAAACCATCCCTGTAGACCATCCTCTGCCAAAACCTTGCCATGCGAACTCAATGTATTTCTGCAGAAATTGACTCTTAACATTTATTTTCGTAAATATTCAAGGAAAAAAAAGAGTTTTCTCAAACTGCTATGAGTGCCTACTTTATGACTCATATTATAAATAATTATTTATATAAAATTAATAGCAGAGGTTTTTTATGTCAAGAAAAGACTTTATACTTATTTTGGCTGCATAAAGCAAGTTAAAACACACAAGAACTTTTCATTTTTATTTTTCATTTTACTACTGGGACAGCTTTTACTCTTTCTTCAATATCTACTCCATTTCCATATATTTGTGAACAGTTTGCTTCTCAGAAACTTCTATAGAGACAACCTGACACTTTTATAGTGAGGTTGAAGTATATTTAAACTTTAATTTAAACTTTATATATAAACAGTATTGACTATGTACTTCTAGAATATATGCACTTGCTAAAATAATCAGTACTACTTGTAGAAAAAAAAAAAAGTTCTATATTTTGTGTAAAATGTGTCATTTTGATCAATCCTATTGTATGCTAAACTTAAATCAAAGCTCTCCATACTCTTGAATTAATATAAAAAGTAGCTGAGTCCAGTCTTCAGAGATATGCGAGATGTGAGCCGGAACTCTGTTTTCAGTAACCTCTTCGCCTCTGAGATTTATGATGCTATCTTCTATGCAGAGATATGTGTGGGGGGCAGGAAGGGGACAAGGGGAGAGCAGAATATTATGGGATTAGTTATTGAAGGGTGTTCAATATCAAATAATATTCAGGAAAGTGTACATATTTATCAACATTTTGTAAGTGTCTAGTGTTGTGTTTTATGTATTGGATTGCTGATCGTAATTCTGAATGTATGGTTCATTGATTGCCAGCTAATTATACATCATGACAGACAAATGAATGAACTGTATCTGTCCTGATCTGGGTTAAGGCATGTGGGCTGAGATGCTTTTCCTTGCAATAAACCTGGCAGCCAAAGACTTAGTAGATCTATCTCAGGTAAAAGCAATTTAACTGAATTTACTTAATTAAAATAAAAGGATTATTATGTATTTTGGAATAGAATTATTTTATTTTAATGTTTCTAATTCCAGAAGAACAAAGCTACCATGAATCATTACACTTAAGCATGAGTATTGGTTAAGCTCTGATCCTAAGGGTATTGAAATTGGTACAAAGAATCACACTGTTTTCAGCGGCATTTTGTTAAAGCTATAATTGCATTTACTGAAATCCCTTCTTTTACCTTATTTCATGCCTGGATGATAGCTATAAAAGATTAATGACCTTAATAAACTCTGAACTAGAAATACTGTAAGTTGTACAAGCAAATACTATACACAGAGTCTATGCAAGAACAAGTTTTTAAGGACAGTTTTGGAATTTTTTTTTATGTACTATAATTTGTTTTTCTCATACATAAACCTTCTTATCATGACATTATTTCTGATGTTTCAGTCCTTTTAATACTATTTGTAATTGGTACTAAAATTAAGATTTTAAATAAAAGGGTCTGCAAAAATAATATACATAGCTGAAATTTATACAATTTTTCAATAATTTAATTTTATCAAATAATTTGAAAGAGCATTTTAATCACTCTAGACACATTGTGTATTCTGCACAAGTAAAGATTAATGTCCAGAGAATATTTTTAATTATATAACTGATCCAGGGGCTTATAATGTCTGCTTGCATTTGAGGAGAATTAAAAGTTATGTATACTGTTTTGTAGCATTTTCATTTCCAAATGTATAAATATAAATCAGACAAACAATGCTTGTACAAAAATACAAATTCAGTAAAAAAAAATATTTTATAAATACATCTATTGATAACCGAAACTAGAGTGAGTGATACATCAGATTTTCAGAAACTCTCTTTCTGATAGTATTACTGGTCTTTGCCAAGAACTGAACAGACATTCTGAAATGCTGGCTCAGCAAAACAGAAGAGACATCCACCATCTTTACATTTCATAATGTTTTTGATCCTATGGCTGATCTCCTTTGTTAATTCTATCCTTCTCTGATTCCCCAAATCACTTCAGTACATTCTTTAACAGTGATTAGAAGTACAGAAGGCATGTCAACAAGATTTGAATTTTTTTCAAGACTGTGGCAGAGAAAAGCATGCTGACACAAACTAGTGTTCCAGAAATAGAATTTGGTGGTTTTTTTTTTTTTTTGCCTTCTGTTCTTAGGTTGACAAGATCCTCAACAGAAAGAAGAGAAGAATTGTAGATCCAATTTTCAAATTCAGTTTTCAAAATCAAGCTCCTTCAATAGGTTCCGTATTTGGAAACTCAAATTTCTATAAGAAATATATTTTTCCTGGAAATCTTTACTTTCATTCTAAGTAGCACTGAAATTTAAACAACTGAACTTATGTCTTATATTTCCTTTATCCCTCTTCATTCAGATATTCAACATCACTTTTTATTTTGTTACTTTATATACCTTGTAGAACTTGCATTGTTACTTCAGCACTTCACAATGTATATCTGCAGTGTTTGTCAATTCTTCCCAAGGATTTACCTAAGGAATCTGAGTAGTTTCAAAGAAAATGTAACAAAAAAAAACCAAACAAACTTTAAACCCCAATCATCATAAAGACCTGCATTTTCCCCCAACAACTTAGAGGTTAATCAAGCACCTTGGAAAATATAAATTAATTTTCTGAAAATATTGAAATGCACTAGCAAGACTGATTAGGTTAGAGTGAAAGCTATTTTTTAATCCATTATCCTCTTTACTAGGATACTTCTGCTTTACAGGCAAACAAATCATGGACTGAATTCCACTTCTGAGTTATGTGAAACTGTAGGAGAAAAAAAAATTATTTGTTGTGATCAGCATGATTAGATTGATAGTAGCGATTTCTTTTCTATAAAGATTCTTCATAGTAGGTGTTCTGAAGCTGTCCTGGTAACTAATGAGAGAGAGAGAGACACAGAGGGGAAAGAGAGGAAGAGAGAGACAGAAATAAAAAAAAAAGAAAAATAAATGAAAGACAGAAAGAAAAAAAATAAATCAGATTGAGCAACTTCACAGGTCAAATTTCTGTTAAGAAAATATAGGTACCTAATGTACCTATAAATAGATAGGTCCACATTTGTAGTATACAGGTTTGAACAAAAACTAGTCCTTAATAAATTTAAGTCTTTAAAATATTTATCTTATCTTGAAAAGCAAGAAAAGCTAATCAAGTTTGATAAATGAGATACACATTGAGAAAAAGGTCTTGGACATCCTTGAGTAGGACTGTTATATTAATTTTTGTTGGAATTCATGGAGTACTTTTACAAGATACATTCCATAGTCAAATCCTCCTATGAGACACACTTTAGCCGCTTAACTTTAGCTGAAACCTCTGAAAAATTTGGGAAGTCTGTAGGCTGGAGTCATCCAAGATAAGGAAAATAAAATTGCAGAGACAGAGGTAATACTGTTGAGACATAAGTCTCAGAATTTCCAGAAGGAAAACACTGATATGACAGATTAAAAAATCCTAAAGCTCCACCTCCTCAAAAAAAAAAAAAAAATCCAACATCCAAACCAAGAAACCAATCAAATAAGCAAACAAACAAACAAAACCAACCAACCAACCAAACAAGCAAACAAATAAAAACAGAGAGGCATAAAATACTGTCTCAGTAATGTCACTGATAAGCCTACTACAAGAAGCAACAGAGGCCAACCTCTTCCTGCCTAGCTGATACTTACCTGGCTAGCAAAGACTCATCAGTGTTTTATTAAGGGTGCTGATCATATTAATGCTTGATCTAGTATCTGATTAGTCTTAGATATTCATAAATGATAAATAAATTACCACATAGTACTTTTGATATGCATATCTTACTTAGCTAGTTTGTCCGTGGTGATGTGATGTGTGTTGTGGTGTGACTGACTGAAGTGCAGTAGAGATAGGAAGTTACAGTAGGAAACAGCATACTGTTTTGTCTTTATTCATCCAGCCAGTCCATGTTCTTTGTGCTAATGGCTGGGAAGGCTCTCATATTTCCTTTCCAAGACTCTATTAGTTGATAAACCTGCCATTAACCCTCAAAGGTTCTAAAAGACAGACTTCTGTATTGGCTTTTCATTGCCATGAGAGGTACAAGAAACTGATAATCCGCAAATGTCCTTCGCATAAGAGGACAAAAGCATTCAGTAATGTACTTATTCAAGTGCATTTTGAAATTGTACATGCCTTCTAAAAGAAGTTTTTTTGTCCACTCCAAGGTGCAATGTGGAGACAGGACAGCAGAGTCCTCTTTATTGTCACATCTACTTGAAAACGGGAATGTGCTATTATTAAAACTAAAAAAAACCCTCCATATAATTACATACATATGTATATATTTATATAAATACACATAAAAATCTGTATGTATATATAAACTAACTCACTAACTAAATAAATAAATGTATTAGTGGAGATATTAATCTTTACTGTTGAAAAATGTGGTTTAGAATTTTTAACCTCAATATAATATTGTCAGGCTAAATTGCTACTAGATTTCTGTCGTAATTTGACCCCGATCAGGACCAGACTATGCAGTCTCTCTCTCACTCCCCCCACCCTCCGAGAGAATAGGGAGAGATAATATAAGAAAAATGGCTCGAGGTTTGAGATAAGGACAGGGAGAAATCCTTAAAGCTACTGTCATGGGCAAAACCAGATTCGACTTGGGGAAAACTAGTCATTTATTACTACAACTAGCAGGATAATGAAACAGAGAAACAAGATAAACCTCCACCCCACCCATCCCTCTTCCAAGCTTAACATTATCTCTACTGTCTTCCCCTTCCAAGAGGCACAGTGGGGAAAAGGGAATGGGGGTTGTGGTCAGTTCACCACGCGTTGTTTTACGCTGCTACTGCATCGTCGGGGGAAGAAGTAGTCACATTCCTCCCCTGCTCCAGTGTGGGGTCCCACCCATACGCCACAGTCCTTCGTGAAGCTACTCTGGCATGCGTCATCTCTTCCATGGAGTGCAGTCCCTCCAGAAGGGCTGCCCCAGCAGGCCCTCCATGGGCCACAGCCGCTTTCGGGCATCCGCGTCCACGGGCTCCAAGTGGATCTCTGCTCCACCGTGGACCTCCGTGGGCTACAGGGGGACAACCTGCTCCACCATGGTCGTCACCACAGGCTGCAGGGGAATCTTGGCCAGAAGCCACATTACTCCTCCCCCTCCTTCTTCACTGACCTTGGCGTCTGCAGCTGTTTGTCTCACAAGAAAAGTTCTTCACAACGGGCTGGCAGAAGCCTCTCAGAATCTCTTCACATCATACATCTCATCTCCTCTCCACCTCTTGAAGCCAGACTGGGCTGAGTTGGGCCCAGTCAACTGCCCGGCAGGAGGCCAGAGGGTGAGGGCTGCAAGTCCCATAAGGCCTGCACCTCCCACTCTGTGCCTCTGCCCTTGCTCAGCTTCTTCACATCTTCTCTTCTTTTTTTTTTTTTCTGTTTTCCCCTTCTCAAATACATTATCACAGAGGCGTTAACATGGGACATTCTACTACCAATTGGCTTAGCCTTGGCCAGCACTGGGTCCGCCCTAGGCCCAACCAAGTCCACTGAACAAAGAGGAGCAACTTCTAGCAGTTTCCTACAGAAGCTACCATCTTAGGCCCCCCCTCACTAAACAAAACCACAACAACTTCTTAAAAAAATATTTAGAATATTTCTAACTTTACTCAGAAAAGTGAATGCCTGGTAATAAGGCAGTAAACCCAATCAAAATATTAATGAATATCCCATTGATTCTTTTTCCTTATAGATGTATGAAACTAATAAAACGTTATCGCAGAAACAAGCAAAACAGGTTATGTATTAAATACTTATTGACAACAATTTAACTAAATTCAGTAATTTTGACAATGACTAAAAGACCTGATTTTATTCCCACATTCCACGTAATTAGATTTTAGACAAATTTACTCATCAACAAGTTAAAAAAAATAATACTCTAATGAAATATTTAATTTGTAATCCTCAAAAGTCATGTTCTTCTGAAATCAAATTTGTGCATGCTAGAAGTAGCTGCTTTTATGATTTCAACTCATCGCACTCATGACTTCATATTTCTAAATCTCATTCTACATGCATGCGAGTGAGCACTGTCCCTCCACATTTGCAGCTCTCTGCCCATCAAAAATATATAGACCGTTCTGAGTCTCACCAAAGTGTAATCAAATTATTTCAGTAGAACTAATGGCAAATGCTCATTTTTCCCAGTAAACAACAGTTGCTACAGGAACCATATTTTCTTGGTTCATAGCATAAGAGGATTTTCTGCTGTTTATAGCCACAGCGCAGAAAATCATTATTCATTACCACAGTGATTGCAAATGATGTAGTTATCATCAGTCATATGCTCCAAAATTGCTGCAACTCTAACCACTGTTATTTTATATCTTAAATTTAATTTTCATGCTGTATCTCATGTTTTCTGTAGCATGAAATGTTCCTTCCTGCTTCAGTGCTGGTTATGCAAGAAAGGTTCTGGATCCAAGTTGTATCCTCATGATAGTGATGAATGAGTGTTGTAAGAGATCAGCCATGTGGGGAAAAAAAAAGAATAAAGTGACTGTGGTAGCTGCTTCTGTCTGAAATCACAGAAGTCACATTCTTCAGGATTTAGCAGAAACAGGCTGATGCACTTACTTACATATATCTGCCATAACCAACTTGTTGCTTTAAAAATGCAGCTAAGAGGACAAGCATAGATCTTTACAAATATTCCCTGCATGTTTCATATTCAGAGCTAGATTATCCCCATTTTACTGATGGCTTTGCATTTGTGCAACAGCCCTGCTGATCTCCCAGAGGAAGCAAAAGAAGGAGCTGTAATCCTCTGGTATTTTGGCAGCTGATAATAACAGCGTGCTCAAACTGCAGTCATAAATTCCCATTCCTTATATAAAACCACTCATCCAAGAGGACAATAGTGGATACAATATTGCTGATTTCTGTAGGTGAATTGTATTAATTTTTTTTTTATTCTTGCATTGAGGAATCAAGAAATTTCCACTGTCGGAGACAACAAATCAGTACGACACATCAGTGAGTTAGGCAAATTGTATACTTATTTTTTTAAGTACACCTTACTAAATTCTAAGAATTATACAGCCATCTGTGATTATAATAAACTTTTCTGTTAATAGAGAAACTGATCAATGGCTATGTTCCTCTTGTTTTATAGCTTAGTAACCCAGTGCTTAGTTCTGTTCCTTTGGACAGTGTAGAACTTGTGAAAATTATAAGATATAGGCTAGATTTATTTGTTGTTGTTGTTGTTACTTGTTCTTCATCACAGTGGCCTTTCCTTTGAATAGGTTAGTTCACCACAGATCCAAGATTTTTGGTTTGCTGGGGTTTGTAGAGCTCTGAAAACCACAGGCACAGTTTCCTCTCTGGAAACCTCTATCACTGGAAAGATATTTGTGATTTATCAGTAGAGCACAAAATATAATCGGTTAGCGGTGAGTACAAATGAATAATCACAAATTTATTTATTAATAAATTTTTGTCAAAAGTTACTATCTGTTGCAAACAGTCATTGTTTTTCCAACTACCTATATTTCAACATATTTTAATCTACTGTAAGATTTTCCAAGGGATTAAGTAAGCAAAATCCTTCCACAGCAAAAGGCAGTGAGGGAAAAAAATTGAACAACCTCTCTTACTCTCTGTCGTGTAACCCCCATTCAAAATTCAGATGATTAGCTGAGAGCCTTCAGACTATAGGTTCACTTTAAAGGAAACTTCTTGTTTTCTTAAGTTTCTTCCTTAGTGATAATCTAGCCTGATCTTCTACATAAATTTGCATAGAAACTTTGGGGGCTGATATGTCTGGTTCTCATTTATATCAGTACCATTTAACCCCGATCTGACAAGATAGATTTAGACTATTTTAGATCTTCTTAAAGTACATTTAACGTGTCAGTATTACCTAGTATAACTGAAAATTACCCCGTGGTTTCATGGTATGTTCCACTAGTGCATCTCCTATGGAATGCCTACAGGATAACAAATTAAAATATACATTTAGTATGTGGATTTATATCTATAAAAGATTTGCAAATACATGCACATATACTTTTACATGTATATAAGCACATAAAAATATTTTCCATTCTCTTCTGCCAAACATTAATTTTAGCCATAGAATTGAAATGTAACTTCTTGCATTTCTAGACTCATTCTTGTTTGATTCTCAAAATTCTGATTAGAAATTCTGTCCACAGTGCTAAAATGGTAGGTCTGTTGTTTTTGTTCAGTGGAGGGAGGCTATGGTGGCAGCTTCTTGAGAAGTTGCTGGAAATTTCCTTTTTGTCCAGTGGACTCGGTCAGGTCTAGGGTGGACCAGCTGCTGGCCAGGGCTGAGCCCAAAGGAATGGTTTAAACAATCATATTTCTTCAGTAAAATATATCTAGATAGATACACAAGTTCCTCAGTCTTTACTTATAATAAATAATTTTGAAATATTCTCATCTTAGAGCTACTTAAACACTTTCAGTTTGCTGTATTGCTGGAAAATATTTCAGAGGATGACAAACATCAATTTCAATAGCACTTTTTGTTGTTGTTTCTTCTTGTTCATTCCACTTTCCTTGCACTTGGCAGAAGAGTACCAGCAGCTTATGGTGTGTCACACTTCTCGCTTTCAGAACCAGTTACAATACTTAAAATGTAGCTAGACGCTATGATTGAGAACTAGAGTTCTCTCTGTTATTTACAATGCCCTTGTACCCCTTGATATGCTGCCTTTAGCAGCAAGCACAAAGCAACCATACCACAGAGATATACTTGCTTCTGCCAGATTTTTTTTTTTTTAAACTTACAAAATTGTCAAGATTTCTTAAATGCCCTTTCAAGCTTTCTGACACTTCTGTACTCAATAGGACAACAACACAGCAAAGGTATTTTTATTTGTTGTAATCCTTTGTTATAGCAAGCACAGCTGCTAGGAAGCTCCATGTCTCTTGCAAAGAAAAGATTTCAGATTTTTTTTTTCCTTTTTAAACTATTTTTCACTTACTGTTGCTATGACATTATCCTTAA
>WHYT01017487.1:700879-721906 GCA_009806455.1 Tetrax tetrax
ACATTTTTGTTGTTTTTTTTTTTTTTCTTTTTTTTTTTTTTTTTTTTTGTGATTGCTTTTTGATATTTTCTAATGTATACAAAAATTATCACGCCTCACAAGGAGAAAGGTATTTCTTTCAGAGATGCAATCTGCCTTTTCCTCAATTGTATCTTTTTATTTAATGTCATTTTTTTCTAAGGATGAATGATGGACATAGTGCTCTCTCTACAGATGATCTGCTAAGATATTACTTTAATCAGTCAGCCAGAAAGTAGTGTGGCTAGAACACAGTTGGCAGTCTCTTCCACTCATCAAATATGTTATATGAATGTTTATGTGGTACAAAAATACATGTATACACTATATATATATGTTAAATATAGATATATAAATAAATATATATGCAGTAAACCCTGCTTTTATTTAACTAGCCAGAAACAAAAAGTTTGTCTTCTCTGTGTATCTTCCAGTTCTTTCTTTGCTGTGTCTTTTTTTTTCCATTGCCTTTGCAGACATACATAGAATCATAGAATCATGGAATGGTTGGGGTTGGAAAAGACCTTCAAACATCATCTAGTCCACACCCCCCCCCCACAAGCCGGACATCTTTGACTAGATCAGGTTGCTCAGAGCCTCATCCAACCTGGCCTTGAACGTTTTCATGTTAAACAACAGCTACTTTTCCCAGCATATGCTCTTACCACTAAGATATTATCTTAGGTACCTAAGAGTTCTGTTGGAATTATTCTATAGTTTTCATGAAGCATTTATTAGGTATGTATAATGAAATTACTGACACTGATAATTTCAGCGGTGGTTTAAAAGTAGTCTTGATTACTGAAATGCCAAGGATATTATCTGTAACAGATGATTTGATTTGATTAGTTGCACCTTACCTCTTCAAAATTATGTGCATGTTAAGTAGATGAAAACAACCCAACCCCCCTATCATAGGGTTTTTCTGTTCTTTAAGGAAATCAGGTACTTTGTAATAATAGAGACAAATAAGGAGATAAATTCTGGGCAGAGAAGTTTGCCCAACATCACAGTGAAATGCCTGCACTGAATTTTCTTCTATCTGTAATGCCTTATTCTTTTCCAGTTTTACAGTGGGTGAGTAGGAGTGACGAAGATGGATCATTCTCTCTTGCTAGCAGAGTCATGTAAAGGGATCAGACTTGTTATTTTTCAGGATTGAGACAAAAATTTACATACTTTATCCAAGATGTGAGACCAAGATGAAAGCAATCTGATGGATTTGGAACAATAGTAATAAACAGAACTTTTTGCTTTGCTGCACTAGACCCCACTACGACTGGTTTAAAGCAGAATAGGTGACATAGTCAAAAGAAGCAGCTCTTGAAGAGAAGATCTTCTATCACAAGCCTGTTACAAAGACTATTCTTTAAATCACAGGATCATAGAATGGTTTGGGTTGGAAGGTACCTTTTAAGGTTATCTAGTCCAACCAACCACCCCTGTAGTGAGCAGAGATACCTTCAACTAGATCAGGTTGCTCAAAGCCCCATCTAGCCTGACCTTGAACGTCTCCAGGGTTGGGGTGTCTACGACCTCTCTGGGAAACCCGTTCCAGTGCTTCATCATCATCATTGTAAAAAAATGTTTTCCTTATATCTAGTATAATTTTACCCTCTTTTAGTTTAAAACCATTACCCCTTGTCTTATCGCTACAAGTCCTGATAAAAAAGTTCGTCTCCATCTTTCTTGTAAGCCTCCTTTAAGTACTGAAAAGCCACAATAACATTTCCTTGGGGCCTCCTGAACAGCCCTACCTCTCTAACCCTTTCCTCATAGGAGAGACGCTCCAGCCCTCTGATAATTTTTCTGGCCCTCTTCTGGATACAGTCCAATTTATTAATATCTTTCCTGTGCTGATGGCTCCAGAGCTGGACAGAGTACTCCAGGTGAGGTCTCATAAGAGTGGAGCAGAGGGGGAGAATCACCTCCCTCAACCTGCTGGCCACACTCCTCTTGATGCAGCCCAGGATGTAGTTGGTCTTCTGGGCTTCAAGGGTCCATTGCCTGCTCATGTTGAGCTTCTTGTCCACCAGCACTTCCAAGTCCTTCTCCTCAGGGCTGTTCTTGACCCATTCTCCACCCAGCCTGTATTTGTGCCTGGGATTGCCACGACCCAGGTGCAGGACCTTGCACTTGGCCTGGTTGAACTTCATGAGGTTGGCATGGGTCCACTTCTTGAGCTTGTCCAGGTGCCTCTGGATGGCATCCCATCCCTCAGTCCCTTTAAATAGGTCAGCTTGGTTTTCATCCTTACTGTACAGGTACCTATGCAATAGGTTCAATAGATTTACAAGGCAAATCTCAAACACAGTTTTGTTCCCAACATTTACTTGAACTTCAAGTTTCTATTTTATATCATAGGCATTTGACCTGTAATCTTCTGAATTTCTTAGCCTTAAGCACTGCAACAGTATCATCCTCTGGAGTTTTATATCTCAATAGGATATGATGTAATTTTTGGCTCTAAATTACATTAGATTCCATTTAGCCACCTATTGCTAGGGAAGCTGAATGTGGGCCTTGGAAAACATACTGAAGGAGATTACTTTAAGTCATTCTCCTGATGAACAATGAACAGCATATTGAAATTCTGGGCAAATTAGAGAACTAAAGATTTCCAATATTTAGGCTAGGCAGCGTGCAAGTTAAATAGACAGTGCACAACTAAAATTGACACTTCGCAGACTAACCAATCAACCAAATTTCGTAGCTACATACACTGGGGCTACCAAAAAAAAAAAAAAAAAAAATCAGAAAGAATTTTGGAATGTCTCTGAGGCTGTAAGAAAACTCTCAAAGAAAGACTTAACACTCCAAAAGTACATTTATCCCATAGTTAATTCTACAAAGAAAACCCCTCTTTTCCTAAGGCACAAGAAATTTGAGGAACAGAGTACTATTGTCAGTTTTTTTATGTCTTTGACGAGGCAAGAAACACGACGGAGGACAAGACTTACTGAGACTTCTGGCACAGAGGAGAAGTAAATAAAAACATGTACTCTCTCCTTACATAGGAAACCAAAATAATAAAATGAGCTTTCCAATAAGGGAAGAGAAAGGAAGGGGAGGCACGGGGAGATATCTCCACAAGTTCAAGTAGCTTTCAAAAGAAGCTGAGTGTTTGCTTAAGACTAAACAAGTAAAATAGTAAACAAAAAAAAAACTATCTAAAAACTAAGATCAAAGGGAAACATCATAGCTGACTAAAATTCTAGCATAGAAAATAGTAGATCAAATTAATGCAGGAAAAGATAAGTCATACTAAAATTGAAGTTGGAATTAATATATTCACTTGTCTGTCTAGAACGATTCATTTTAATATTTAATTCATGCCTTATCCCGGAAATTGAATAAACAGGTTGTAAAAACTGTTGTGCAAATTTTACTAAGGTATATCAATATTATAAAGAATAAGGTCCTTAAAAACAGAAGTTTAATAAACATAGTACTTCTTCCTCTTTGATTCCCTCTTCCACATGCAAAGATTTTAAAAAATAAGGGGACAATGTTCACATATAATTTTATATATGTTAACTCAACAATAGAACCAAATATGGCAAGCATATAACTGTAAATGCCATATCAAAGGAAAAAAAAACATAGACTTTTAGTTCTAGAGTCTAGTCAGAAAAAAATAATCAAAATTACTTATAAAGAGTGATTTCAGTACAATGCTCCCAGTTGCTAGTAATTTAAATAAGAGCTTTCAATACCAAATGTATTTCTAATAAAAAACTTGTACAAATATTGATTAAATTGTATCATACAAAATTTTGTTTGTCTTGTAAGAATGGATTTTAAAGATCTTAAAAAATAATTAAAAGTTAGGATTATTTGAAAATATGAACATAGGTGGTTTAAGTTCATCTCAGTGTATAATGACATTAATGAAATGTTCACACTTGCAAAATCAAAGGTGAAGAAAAACTCTCTCACTACTTAAAACCAGATAGACAAAGATTCCCATACACTGACTGATATGTAGTACATATTTTTTCCTAAAGTATTATTTTTGCTTCCCTGAACTTGTTACTAGAAGACAGCCAAGCTAGGAAAAAGCAGCTGTACACTAGGTTTGGAAATTCTTCTTGATTTTTTTTTTCTTCTGCATGTCAGATTTCTGGACATAAGGATTTTGTAGGATATTGGAAGTTTTCCTGTCAAAAATGTAGGTGGCTATGAACCTCATCAGGGCACTATTAAATAAAATAGTTCATGGTCTAATCTTTAGACCAGAGAGGAGGTAAAACAATACAGCTCCCATCCACCTGAATAAACTCCTTTTCTTTCCTTCCCCAGCGTGGCTGCATTCATGCTGCCTTCTGGAACAGTCCCAAGCCTTGGCTAACATTAATGTAAGTGCTACCTCAGGAAGTGCCCATACCCAGAAAGGTAGTAGTATTTAAATGCTAAGAATGACAGCATAAACAAGACAGTCACATGAACTAGTTTTAGCCACGCTTGGTTTCTAGCTCACTTCCTATTTCTGTTTTGAATTGTTCTGGCTGCCTCTTTTCAAGAAGATCTGTCTGTAAAGAGAGGTAACTTTTAACAGTATGGATGAGAGTAAATTATTGCCATTTGGTATCAGGGTCATCAAGTCTTTCATTGCTCATCTGCTGAAAGACCTAACCACCTACAGAAGTAGTCACTGGTTTCATGGAGGTTACTTCTATTTATAGTACTTATATACCCTATGCAGCACCTTCTTGAATAGGTATTAAGTGGAACTGCACTTTCGCTGTCCCTAGATTTCCTCAAGTTAGTCTGGTAGCAGTCTTCCCTGAAAAACTACATATGCATTGTAAGTTTGTAGAGAAACATAGAATGTAAACCTCCACAGTATGTGTCAGCTTGCATTTTACTAGCTACTGAAGAAAACTTCATTCTTACAATTTTAGGATACAGTAATAGGTATATGAGCTATGTTGCTTGTAAAGAAGTTTATCAGTAATATATATTTAAATCTGAAATAAACAAAAAAAAATGGTCAGGAGGAAAGCAAGCAAAAAAAAAAAAAACCAGAAAGAAAAAAGATAACAAGTCTTTTAAAAACATATTTTTTGTCTATTTGCAAAATCGTTTTTGTTATTTAAAGTCAAGAAGTAGAACTGTGCAACCGTTTACACAGATATGCACAAAAATGCACAAATGTACAGAAGAAGGATGAAAATATATTTGAGACTTTTGTTATAGAATAAAATATATAATGCATAAAAAGATGGTGGTAGCACTATATAACCTGTTCACTGGTTAAAAAGTGAAAAAAAAAAATTGCAAAGACAAGTAAGTCAGCAGTCTCATTAGATTTAAGTGATTAGCTTTTTATTTTCCTTCCTTTAATCTTGGCAGAGTTCCAGGTCAAATTACTATCTACACAAGAAGCAAGATTCAATATTCTTTCTTGACATTATCACTTGGATAGCAACTGCTTAAACTCAAAGTGATATTTCATAACTGAGAATGTTGTTCCAGGAGACAAACCATGAAGGACAAAAAAGATAGCAAATAGCCACAGAACACAGGTTTCTTAGACATAGAGAAATAAAAGAAAAGTAGCTGGTTTAGGATATTTCCTAGGGAAAAAACCTCTACTTTTGGAGCAACCATTGGGAATGTAATGAGAGTTCCTGCACACTAACTGTGATACAGTTTTATAAAAGTGAATAATTCTCTGTATTATTGCAAAAAAAATACAAAACTTTGGAAAATATTCTTTTCCTTAATGTGTTAAATCAGCTGTGGAGAGACACTCCAAAAATGTATAACAGTTCTTACTAAAAAAAAAAACAAACCAAAAAAAGCAACAGCTTTGGGCTTTTTTTTTTCACCCAAACAGCATACAAACTATTTCAGAAACTAAAGATCAGCATAACTGGACATACCTGGGAAGTTATAAAAGTTAACCTCAAGATAATGGTTTTCGGGAAGAAATATTATCTTAACTATGTAGGTACACATTGGTAAAAATGCTAGCACTTAAAGGTAAGTGACACTTACCTATATTGTAGTCAGTCCTCTGAAATCATTGGCTCAGTGTGCAACATCTGCCTGAAAAAAAAACCTAACAAAATGCTTGGCATCATGAGGAAAGGCAAAAAGAATACAGTGGACATCATAATTTTGCTACTGTATAACATCTTATTGTGTTGACATCTTAACTGCACTGTTCTGGTCTTTGCATCTCAGGGAGGATACAGCAAAGTCAGAAAATGTACAGAGTATAGCAACTAAAATGATATAAAGGATAGAGATGCTGCCTTAAGAACAAGACAGTATAATAATTAGGATTCACTTTAGAAAGGAGAAAGCTAAGGAATTTATTCAGGTTTTAAAGCTCATGAATGTGGCAAATAAATTGACAACAGATTTTAAATATCTCTTTGCAGAACAAGTAATTAACTTCTTTGAGCCTCTGTCATAAGAGACACTACTAGTAGGTTCAAAATGAGATTAGACAAATTAATTAACAGTAGGCCATCAGCAGATACTGGAAGTAACAGAAAGGGATTTACCTTCTTAGGACCCCAGCACAACTACTGTGATCTGGAGAGATGTTAAGGGTCTGCAAGGAAACAGTCAAGCTCTTCTGCCATCTTCTCATGGCCTCTCCCATTGCTACTCCTGTGGACAAAATACTGGGTTAGCTGAACTGCCACCTCCCTCCTTGGGGGTGTCAGGTGCTGTTGTGGTTTTGCTTAGTGAGGGGGGCCTAAGGTGGTAGCTTCTGTAGGAAATTGCTAGAAGTCACTCCCCTTTGTTCAGTGGACTCGACCGGGCTTAGGGCGGACCCACTGCTGGCCAAGGCTGAGCTGATTGGGAGCAGAATGTCCCGTGATAGTGCCTCTGCGATAACGTATTTAAGAAGGGGAAAACAGAAAAAAAAAGGAGAAGAGAAGATGTGACGAAGCTGAGCAAGGGCAGAGGCCCAGAGGGGGAGGCGCAGGCCTTCGGGGCCTTGCAGGCCTCACCCTCTGGCCTCTCGCCAGGCGGCCGACTGGGCCCAACTCAGCCCAGTCCGGCTGCAAGAGGTGGAGAGGAGATGAGATGGGATGAATAACGCGAAAAGATCCTGAGAGGCTTTTTGAGGCTTCTGCCAGCCCGTTGTGAAGAATGAACTTTTCTTGTGAGAGAAACAGCTGCAAACACCAAGGTCAGTGAAGGAGGAGGGGGAGGAGTAATGTGGCTCCTGGCCAAGATTCCCCTGCAGCCTGTGGTGACGACCATGGTGGAGCAGGCTGTCCCCCTGCAGCCCATGGAGGTCCACGGAGGAGCAGAGATCCACTTGGAGCTTGGAGCCCGTGAAGGACCCTGCACCGGGGGAGGTGGATGCCTGAATGCGGCTGTGGCCCGTGGAGGGCCCGCTGGGACAGCCGTTCTGGAGAGACTGCACTCCGTGGAAGAGATAACCTACGCCAGAGCAGTTTAATGAAGGACTGTGGCACATGGGTGGGACCCCACACTGGAGCAGGGGAGGGATGTGTGGAGTTCTTCCCCCAACTGTGAAGCAGCGGCGTAAAACAACGCGTGATGAACTGACCGTGACCCCCATTCCCTCTTCCCCCCTGTGCCGCTCAGGGGGAAGGTAGATAATGTTAAGCTCAGGAAGTGGGAGGGGTGGAGGAGGTTATCTTGTTTCTCTGTCTCATTATCCTTCTAGTTGTAGTAATAAATGAATAGTTTTCCCCAAGTCGAGTCTGTTTTTGCCCGTGACAGTAAGGATTTCTCCCTGTCCTTATCTCAAACCTCGAGTCGTTTTTCTCTAAATTATCTCTCTTTTCTTAAATTATCTCTCCCTATTCTCTCGGAGGGTGGGGGGAGTGAGAGAGAGACTGAGTAGTCTGGTCCGGATCAGGGCTGAACTACGACAGGTGCCTGGCCAACTAGATGGTGATGACCCTGTCACAGTAGAGGGAAGCATAACAGCACACAGAGCACTGTGTATAAAATCAATCAGTTACAAGTCCTACAAGACTTGGACCAGAACTGCTGCTGGATGGCAAACACCATGGTTCCCCTGGTGTCAGTGACCCCTTCAGCATCGTCAGCTTCCTCTGAGGACTGGTGTTCTATTTTGTTGTTCGAGTCTTGATTATCATGGTTATATCAATATGACGAGCCAAGATTTGAGCCAATCTGCAGAGGGTCTAGGTGATTAAGAACTGTAAGTTAAGCTGTAATATAAAATTCTTTACTATGCTACTTATAAAATCGTGCTGCCCTGATTCTGCTTATAAAAATCCTATGCTATTCTGATCATAAAATTCTATGCTATGCTAATCATAAAAATTCTGCTTAAAAAGAAATATTTAATTATAGCTACAACTTAGTGCCATCATCATTCTGCCAATGATCCCCAAAAGAACTTGTCTGTCCCCATAGTGTTGGGTGACA
Source organism: Tetrax tetrax (assembly GCA_009806455.1). Classification (NCBI taxonomy): domain Eukaryota; kingdom Metazoa; phylum Chordata; class Aves; order Otidiformes; family Otididae; genus Tetrax; species Tetrax tetrax. The sequence continues at coordinate 709,295 of WHYT01017487.1, forward strand.
TGTCTTTATGTTTTTAGCTGAAATGATCTTAATCTTACCTTCAGGAGCTGGAGAAGCAATTGAAATGGAATTAAAGAAATGAGTAAAACCATGTAGGACTGTCATATATTTCCTTCCAGTCTTCCAGAGTTATTTGGATGTGTCATAAAAATTTTGAATGTAGAATAAGCATGATAAAACGCATCTGACCATTCAAAAACCCTTTAACTGGTCCTTGCAGGGTTATGTTGATTTTTTTTTTTTTCAAAGAAACAAGGAAACTATGCAAAAAGTTATAAAAAAAAAAGTATTGCCATAGATCAGAAAGTAAGAGAAAAATATAAGAAATACAAAAAAAAAAAAAAAGTATGGCAAAAAATAAAACAATCAAACATATAACATCCTGTAGTGTGGCTGTTATTATTTATAGAATGTATTATTGATTCAGAAAAGGAATTAATAATCATTCTGCAAATTTTGGCTTAATATAAACAATTTATGTTATTTAAATCTAGAGATAACACAAAAAACTTTAGGAGGCTACACTACATTAATAAAACAGAGACTGAAACAGAAATTTCAGTTACAGAGGAATACATAATGTGTTTGACACCAACTGAGTGGTGCAGTTGATGCACTTGAGCAAAGGGATGCCATCCAGAGGGACCTTGACAAGCTTGAGGAGTGGGCCCGTGCAAACCTTGTGAAGTTCAACAAGGCCAAGTGAAAACTCCTGCACCTGGGTTTAGGAAATCACCAGTGCCAGTGCAGACTAGGGGATGGATGAGTTGAGAGCAGCCATGCAGAGAAGGATATAGGAGTACTGCTGGATGAAAGACTGGACATGAGCCATCAATGTACCTGTGTAGCCCAGAAAGCTAATTGTATATTGGACTTCACAAAAACAGTAATGGCTAGCAGGTCAAGGGAGGTGATTCTTCCCCTCTACTATGCTCTCATGAGACCCCACCTGGAGTACTACACTCAGCTCTGGGGTTCCCAGTACAAGAAACACATGGATCTGTTAGACTGGGTCCAGAGGAGGGCCACAAAAAATGGTCAGAGGGCTGGAACACCTCTCCTACGAAGAAAAGCTGAGATGGGGTTATTCACCCCAGAGAAGAGAAAGTTCTGAGGAAATCTTGTTGTGGCTTTTCAATACTTACAAGAACTTATAAGAAAGACAGAGAACTTTTTGCCAGTGCCTGTAGAGACAGGACAAGGGGTAATGGTTTTAAACTAAAAGAGGGTAGATTTATGCTACATATAAGGAAGAACTTTTTTTATGATTAGAGTAGTGATACACTGGAACAGGTTGCCTAGAGAAGTTGTGGATGTCCGATTGTTGGAAGCATTTAAGATTAAAGTGGATGGGGCTTTGAGCAACCTAATCTAGTTGAAGATGTCCCTGCTCATGTCAAGGGGCTTAGACTAGATGATCTTGAAATGTCCCGTTCATTCTGTGAATGCAGAAATATTCACAATATAGTCTTAAAAGATGGTCTGCAGGATTCATTAATCCAGCCACCACATTTTCCTGGAAAAGTTAGGGAATAGTTACAGAGCAGTAAACAAATTGAATATTTTAAAACCCCATCTCTTGATTATTTGTATCTCAGAATAGATAAGACTGTATTCTATATTATAAATATTTTAAAGTTTGCATTCTTTACTAATGTCTTAAATTTATTTCTTTTTTTCCTTGTTTTTCTTTGACACATCAGCTCTTGCTGAACTAAGACATAGATGCTTTTAAGGTTCATCAAGGATCACAGGCAAATCTAAACACATTATGTCCACGTAGTTGGTCTCAGCCTCCTCTTGTTGCTTCTTTCCCAGGGACAAGACTTTGTATTTGGCCTTTTTTTCCTTTTGGATTTCATTAGCCCACTGCTCTAGCCCATCAAGGTTACTTCAGATGGCTGCAGTGTGCTCCAGCATATCTGCTGCATCTCTCACAATTTAGTGCCTTCTGCGAACTTGAAGAAAGTTCACAGTGATACCTCCTCCAGGTCACCAATGAAGATGTTAAATAGGACATGTCCCAGTATGGATCCCTGCAGCACTCCTCTTATTACCAACCTCCAGGCAGAGCATGACCCATTAGCCATAACAGTTTTTACCTGTCTAGTTTTCTGCCCATCTAGACTGTAACTTACCAACTTAAAGTGAAAAGGGTCACAAAAGTTGAGATTAAATGACATTCACGACTCTGCCTTTATACACAGATTGTTTTTGTATCTGAAGGCAATCAGGCTGGATTTTTATATTCTCTTACAAATTGGTGCTATGTAAGTCCAGAGCAAAGTAATCAAGAGATGTTTTCAAAATACATTTCAGTTTTTCATAATGTTTCATTTGCAAATGTGTAGAATTGGAACTTGCTAATTGCTTCTTGAAAGATAGTATAATAAAATGAAATTCTGACTACCCTTAACAAAACAGTCCAGAAGACAAAAATTTTCTAATTCATAGTAATACTTACAAGACTCATTGTAGACTACCGTTTGTTTTTTTTTTCCAAATAACTAAGGACACAAATGCAATTAAGCATCGAAGTTGCCTTCACACAAAATATACTGTGCTTATTTATTTTGACAAGTGAGTTTTTACTTTAATTACTTACAATATAATTGTAAATTATGCTAATAAATCAGGGATGTGTATCTTACTTAAACAAAACTTGGAAGTAGTATGGCTCTCATTGCAGCTTTCTTCTATTAAATCTTCTCTACAAAAAGAAGCAAAACAATTGGATTATAAATAAATTAAATGGGAGTTCACAGCTACTATAGAGAAGTTTTGTGTGTTTTTAAAGTGAGGGAAACAAATTACAATATGCAGAACACATACAAAGAAGTCTAAAGAGGGTAAACAGCCAGCTGCAACAGCCTGACAGATCGTGGGGCAGAGAATGACAGCCCTTTGTGTCATGGGATGGGAGGCACACCCGCTGCTCTTCCCTATTGGACCTCCAGCAGGAAGGAGGACAGTTGGGGGACAGATAATATTTTGTCACATAATATAGCAGACTCCTCTGTCTAGTAGCAAGTCAAAGCATCCTGCTTGCACCTCTCTGCATGCTTGAACTTCCTTTATGGAAAACAGAACCCACTAGAGGTCAAATTTGAGGCCTGACAAATCTCAAATATTTCCTGGATCCAGCCTGGCCATAGAAACAATGCCAGGGACTAGGAAATGGTTACAGGTAAAGTATAAAAAAAAAATGTGACCTGAGACTCTCTCTCCTTCTACAACCCTCTATGTCCATGACACATTTTGCGTGGGAATTCCAATCACCTGATAGTTTCAAGGGCTGATAAGAAGCATTCTCAGCTCTAGAAGTGAAGTCCCAAAACACTTTTCCAGAGGATATCTGTGATTCCTGCATTATGCATTATAAAAGAAGTGGATGGAAATCTGTCTTTAGAAATCAGCTCTATAAAAGATGGAAGAGAGGAATTATGAACAAACAAACAAACAAAAAAAAGAAATTTGTAGTTTTAGGCCAGCATTAAAGAGCATAGGATAGATAAATTCTAATTCAATAGGTACAAACTCTACAAATCAGGTTAAAATTTAGTTATGTCAATGCTGTTTGTTTTGGTAATTTACATTGGTAAGTTACACATACCTTTTTTTTTTAAACTAGATTATTTCAGTTGACTTAGGTGAATTAATACAGTTGTGACCATCATGCTGACCAGAAAAAAAGCAATTCTCTCAACTTTTTCTTGACCTATAATCCTTACAAAAGTGCACCTCATACCTGACTAATAGAGTGAGAAAGCAGAGAAGTTTCTCAGGTGCCACTTTGCCACACCATAAACAATGGATAATTAGCAGCCAAGATGTGGGCTACTGTAGTTTATGTGTGCTACTGTCTCAAACATTGTTGTAAAAGAGGTTCCAGTTTGCATAATGGTAGTAGGAGTCAGGTAACACAGGACGTGGAGGGCATATAGGAGGATGCGCTCTAGGTCTGTGTTCTGAGATGCCTTACATAACAACCCATCATATATGGCCAGGGGTCACACAGAGGTTATCTGAGGAGAGGGCTTAACACCACCCATCACATTAGTGCCTGCACAGAGGACCCAGAACTTTCTGGAACCAGAACCATATAAATCCTCAAGGGGTGCAATTGGAAGTGTGGATTAGACTATAAAAGACACTACCACAAGAAGCTAAGCACGCACGTACCATCGGAGGATTGCTAGGCGTGTAATCATTGTCACTGGGTCCGAAGGTGGTGATACAAATGTCTCTTTTTTTTTTTTTCCCTCTCTCTTTTCTTCTTGTAAAAGTTGCAATAAGAGCCGCAGCTATGAATTCCTTTATGCTTTCCAAGTTTTCAAAGTTAATTCATTTCATGTTAATGTTAAATAAAGTGTTAAATTGATCAGTTGGTGTCATTTCACCTTAATTTAGTCTGAGGGAATCACAAACTTCCTACAGACCTAGGTCGTACCAGCTACCAATAAACTGGATTGTTCTCTTTCTCATTTTGTTCTTATTCTCATTTAGTTCACCTCATCTGGGTCTGAAATACATTAAAGCAGTCGAAGTACAAGTGAGTATTATGTGACTGGCAGACACTTCTCAATAATTTCAAATTTTCATTAAAAAAAAAAGTGGGGAAAAAGAAAAAGCCTCTGCTGGGAATAAGACAGACACAGAGAAGCCTCAGTGGAGTTCTTAGCATTTAGCTAAATTAACCAAAGGGAGAGGACACTGAAAAGCATATAATTGCTGAGGCATTGGTCTCAGAAAACATTGAATAATAACAGTAACTGTATTTATAAGGAGGAGTCGGTATAGAGGGAAGCAAATGGTATGTAGCAAAAACCAGAAGAAAAAGGCGATTGTTGTGGTTGTTGCAATAACTGAGTACAGATTTTTTGCTACAAATGGGATAGCAGTGGAAAGAATTGCCCCAGTACAATGTAAAACTAAGTAGTTGTGGCCCTGAAAGCCTGCTGCTGTAAAGGAACGAACTGAATTGGGGAATAAGCTCTGTATAAGCACTTATCTTTTCTGACCTGGGTTTCTCTGAATTGTTCATAAAAATCCAACTTAGGAACTGCCGCATATGTGTATACCACTATATAAATGAGAACAAGGAATGAGGCCAAACACGCTTGATTGTCCCCAGTGCTCAGTTTGTAACTTAATCCTTAGTTCTGTTTTGAACTGATTTGAGCAACTATTTCCATGAAAGCTTGGTAGGACTGAGTATAGTACCGAGTATCATGGATACTTATACAAATAAAATGTTGCTTGGTTTTTGGGGACAGAGATCATTAAACTTGGGCCTCTTGCATTCAGCATTCAGCAGTGCAGTAGAACAAACATAGTCGTTATGTTTTTATATGAAATATGAAATATTAAGCATATAAAGGATCCAGGCTTTTGAGAGTCTCAAAATGTAAATCCTAAATCAGTCTCAAATATTATCATCTAGCTGGTGAGCTCTCTACAAGAGTAAAACACAGCTCGTATTTGACTACTGTGAATCCAGACATAAGCACATAATAATGACGGAACTGGTGAGAGTATATGAGTATTTTGTAATACTCATAACAATTAGTACCATTAATAAACACAAGCACAAAGTGACAACTCAACAGAAGTAGTTCAGAAAAAGATATACAAGGAGTAAAATCTGCAACATGTCTGGTAAAAACAAAGTAATCTCGCAGGGCGGGTATCGATGGCATGACTTATAGAACCAGAATTATCCTGCAGAATAAGTCAAACAATAACAAATTCTGATCCAGAAAATAATATACTAAGACCAGATGAGATCATTCCTTTCTCTTCGGGGATGGGGACACAAGAGTATAAAATATCAACATTGAGATAGGAAAGGTGGGGAATAAATAAGACATCCAAGCTTCAGATTCCCTTCCAAAAAGCATGATCACCTTGATCTTGGTGACTAAGAATGATGATGGACCACAGCCACCAGTGGGAACTAAAAACATGAATTCCATGGTACTGTATACTTATGGCTAGTTTAGAACAAGTTTAAGTACTGACTGTTTTGTCTATGTGCTGATAATGATTGATAGTGATTAAGTAGCAAGTAATAATGTCTACTGTTAATGTGTATCCGTCCAGTAAAGGATTGCTTTCAAGTTTGAAACACCTTGATTTATCAATCCTCTAAACACTGCCCTCAGAACAATCCTCAGTTCCCTAACTGGTGTATAAATCTATATACTGACCTGCAACAAACTCTGCTGACCTTTGTCTTTACACTAAGTGCTCCAGTGGTCAGTGAGAGAGACCTTATGGTTACTATGCAACCTTTGCTAAAACAGCACCTAGCAATGTGGCTTCTGATCCATTCATTATCAGTACACATGCTTGTCTCACAAACAGCCTATAAAGAGCTTGCATAGTTATGCCTTGTTAGCCAATCAATGCGATGCTAAACTTTTGAACTTTTAGGACATTATACATTTTAAGGAGCTATCCATAATCACATGAAGGTCAACACTTTCAGACTGACCGCATGAACCTTGTCTAGATGGTTACTTTAACATGGCCTACAAAGGTTGGTACAGATGTACGCTGCAAGCTTAACATTCTTCTGTTTCTTCCTCTACCAGGAATATACTGTAACACAAACGTCTCTGTACTATTTATTTTTTCTCCTGTTGACTCTTACGTGTTGCAATTTAGAGAGCCTTTTTATGAGGAAGTTTCTATTCTTGACATGTCTACGTCAGTATATTGTTTGCTCTAAAGAGGACCATTCCAATCCTTCTCTATTGGAAGATTTTCTCTCTCCTCAGGAAGCAATTATTCTCTTTCATTTAGGATATATTTCAGTGTATCACTTTACTGCTTTGTCAATGGTTAAAGGAAAGAAAATATTTTTAATTAGATGAATGTTATTAGGTATTAAAGAAATGTCTTTACAAATGTGAAGTTCTGCCAAGATCATGTTGGTTGGGTTTTTTTAGTACCTACTGACTTTTGTTGTTCAAACAAGGTAACTAATCCCTCTCATGCATGTATGTTTGTTTTGAAAAAAATACAGAAATATTAAATAAAATTGATATGATAGTGTGATAACCAGATTGGAATTTAATTGCAATAATCATTTTATTCTATTCATAGAAATATTATTAAAATGTAAGTGCTGTCAGAGCACTTCACTTGGAGCTGAAATGCTATTTTATAGTTAGAAGTACATTTGATTTATGTATTTAGTAATTATAGCATAAAAAAATGCAAGCCTTGACAGCAAATTTGTACTGAACTTCATGAAGGAAATATGAAGAGCTCCGTAAGATTTGCCACTGTAAGAACTGTGATTCTGATCATATGATACTTTTAAAAAAACAAACATATACCCAACATAAACATCTCCTAAAATAAGTTAATTTTAATAAAGATGATTTATTACAAGTCTTTTTCCTTGGCCTTTTGTGTTTACTCTGCTGTAATGCATCTCTTGATTGAGCTGTACTGCATACTGCTGTTAGTGAATTGTTGAATCAGAAGCATTGGCTAGTCAGAAGACCTGCCTGACATGCAGAGCACAGAACCAGAACTTTGAAAGTAAGTGGTGAGCTTTTGAAGACAACTGCCAACATCCTCCATTTTCTGGGTATATTGTGAAAAGCCAGGCTGCCTGGATAACTTTGCAAAATTCAGAACCTGTACTTTAGAGACACTTTGTACTTTGAAATTATTCATTATAAAATGGCTGGGGGTTTATGTCAGCCAAAACTCACAATATTGTCACCAACCACAGCAGGCTATGACAAATATATAATAAATACACGAGGAATTAAATATTCATTAGCAAGGTAGCCATGCCGATCATTTATTGCTTTTATGATATGAAAGTATCAGATAAATAAAGTTGTCTTGTCTACCAATCCATCAGAGATGTCTTGTATTTGTCATGGTCTCAAACAGCATTGCATATTTCTATTGAGGTAACTAGTTCCTACTCAGTGTCTTCAGGCAACATTAATTGTATTCACTGGGTTTCCATGACATATAATGGGTGCTTAAACACCTGGACAATGCATATAATGCTGAAAGTAAAACACTAATGAGCACATATGTTCTAATACCTTAACTCAGGATGAGAAAACATAGAATGGCGAGCAGTCCCACTGAACTGAGCGATATTACCCAAAGAGTCTCATGAGTAAGGTTTCAAGATTTCCTCCTTACATAGGAAAATCTAAGTATTATTGCTGCGTTGCTGGACAGAAAATTGAAAAGAACCATTCTGGTAAACTGATGGGCTTAACTCTAGTATTCTTTGATGGGCTGGAGTTAATCAGAAGTGACTGTCAAAACAGAAGTTAATATCAGAAGGACAGAATCTAATAAACATAAGAATCCAGCGGCAAAATATTTTCACCCAAGAAAAGGCTAAGCTAGATCATGATCACTACTAACAAGTATGAAATTCAAATTACAACTTTTTTAAAAAGTTAGTTATAAAGGCATGAAATTGCATCCCTGTTTTGCAATCGACTGAGTGCTGTACAGGAAGAGTCTAATTCATCACACAATAATTTTCTTGCATAACTACCCTTTTATAGATTGTTCCAAATTTATCCAGTTACAGCTTGAACCAGCTGCTAGAAACAAAACTGAGAAAATAGTGACTAATATATAATAGGTTCTGATTTTTTTTTTCTTTGCCTTTGCTCTTGCAAATTATGATAGGAATACACAGACACTTATTTTCCCATCTGTCGTTGTGCTGGACCACTACAGTTTCTATTCAGTGAAGGAAAATATGAATACTGTTTTAAATTTCTTCTGAAAGGAAAGTACTTATTGTTGCTTGAAATTAGAAATAACCGAGTGGATAATACATACTTCGGGGATCAAGGAATTATGGGCTCTGACACAGGTAAATTTCCTTTTGTTCCTTGGTTCAAACTGGCCAAAAAATTTTAGGAAAAGGATGTGCCTTATCTTGAATATCCTTATTTCATTGTTCTTTAGACCTGCTAGGAGGGAATTCCTCCTGCCTGGCTGCTGGAGCCCATCCCAATGCACCCAGGTACTTGGGTCTCTGTCCCATGCTGAAAGAACTGTCTGCTGCCTTCCTGTTTGCAGGTAGAACAAATAGCAAAGCTAAGCGTGTCTCACATAGGCACACACAAGCAGACATATACACACACACATACATATCTATACATCTAATCTATATATCTATAAAATTAATATGTATATAAGCTGGGTTTTGAATAGACTTTCTATCATTGTTTTGAAACATCTCACAACAGATGGCAGATAAGGACTTTAAGACTGCACTAGTAAATGGATTCTAGCTAATATAATTTTAGTAGTTTACGCGATATAGTTTTTAATATCTTGACTAATTTCCTCACCACTGTTACTTAGTTTTAATTAGCAAACTAGTCAATAACTAAGTATCAGTCCTTTGTGACACAATTCTCATTTAATCAGAGGAAGAACTATGAAGTGAAAAGATTTGTGTTCTGTTGTCTCCTAATCCTGTACACTATTCATAAAACATTTTCAATAGGATCATGTCTAAATCTTAAACTGTCTTTAAATACATATAATAAATTTTATTTCTGCTAAATGAATTGCAGGAATTAGAACTGTTTAATTTGTTTAATTAAAAGAGTATTCATTTAATAAATTAAGTTTGGCATCTGCACAACAGGCTGGCAGACGCCTCTCAGGCTCTCTTCACATCTCCTCTCTTCACTTCTTGCAGTTGGACTGGGCCAAGTCAGGCCCAGATGGCCACCCAGAGGGAGACTAAAGGCTGAGTGCCACAAGGCCACAAGGCTCATACCTCCCCCTCTCTATCCCTTGCTTCAACTTCTTCACTTCTTTCTTTTTTTTTTTTTTTAAATTGTTTTCCCCTTCTTAAATATGTTATCACAGAGGCATTATTATTGAATATTCTGTCACCAATTTACTTGGCCCCAGCCAGCAGCAGTTCCTCCTTAGACCCAGTCAAGTCCACCAGAAAAAGGGGAGACTTCAAGCAGTTTCTTGCAGAAGCTGCCACCATATACCCCCCTCACTAAAGAAAACTAACACGCATATGTATAATATATGTATATTAATAGTCGTATGTCTTTACCAGGCAGACATAAGTATATTTCTCTTAATCTTTTATCTTTTTCTGATGTGTTCATCATATTTATGTTTAAGGTCACGCAATACATTGTGATTCAAATCCATTTAATTTTCTGACTCTTTTACGTTTTGGATTTCATCTCTTCAACCTTCCCTTAACATGTCAGAACTTATTACTAATCTTAGATGGCTCCAGTTTCTTTATGGCCAACAAATGTTATTTTGGCATTAAAATTTTATCTTCTCTGGCAATCAAAAGACAACTTATTTCACCTTTTCATTAACTGGAATTTAGATAGATATTTTTTGAAATGGCATCAAGAACATTTGGATAATGCTAGCACCATATTAAAATGTGATGTCAAAGTAATTTTCAAGAAAGCTATAGAAGTTTTTAAAGTAGGGTTTAGATCTTACTGTGGAAGAAACAGGGAATTTTGTTCTTGTATAATCAAGCACCTGTAGATAAAAAAAAAAAATATGTATCAGCACTAAACAAGCTGTCTGTATAGATTACATAGGTTGTAAATCTTACTGTATTATTAACATTAATCTTTATTATACAAAGAAAAATGACAGCAACATGCTCATGACAACAGTGAAGATGGACTTAATTTTTTTTTAAAGATTGTTCTGTCTATGGCTGTTACTTGTATCTAAAAATAAAGTGAAATATCATTCTTCACCTCACCTACAGGAGAAATGTCAAGACATATTTAGTAAACAACAATGTTGTGACTGAATCTGTTCTAACCAGCTTCATACTGACATTAAAAACTTAAATTTCATTATATAGAATCATAGAATGGTTAGGCTTGGAAGGGACCTTCAAAGGTCGTCTAGTCCAACCCCATGGAAGAAGCAGGGACATCTCCAACTAGATGAGCTTGCTCAGAGCCTCGTCCTGGCCTTGAAGGTTTCCAGGGATGGGGCATCCACCACCTCTCAGGGCAACCTGTGTGAGTGTTCAAACATCCTCAGTGTAAAAAAAATTTTCCTGACATCTAATCTGAATCTACCTCCTTCTATTTTAAAACCATTACCCCTTGTCCTATTGCAAAAGGCCCTACTGAAGAGTTTCTCCTCGTCTTTCCTGTAGGCCCTTTTTAGGTATTGGAAGACCTCTAGAAGGTCTCCGCAGTCTTCTCTTCTCCAGACTGAACAGCCCCAACTCTCTCAGCCTGTCCTCATAAGAGAGGTGCTCCAGCCATCTTTGCGGCCCTCCTCTGGACCTTCTTCAACTGGTCCATGTCCTTCTTTTGTCCAGAAAGAAGGGGGTCCAGAACTGGATGCAGTACTCCAGGTGGGGTCTCAGCAGAGTGGAGTAAAGGGGAAGAATCACCACCCTCAACCTGCTGGCCACACTCCTCTTGATGCAGCGAGGATACAGTTGGCTTTCTGGGCTGCAAGTGCACATTGTCGGCTCATGTTGAGCTTCTCATCCACTAGAACACCCAAGTCCTTCTCCTCAGGGCTGCTCTCGATCCATTCTCCACCCAGCCTGTGTTTGTGCCTGGGATTGTTCCAGCCCATGAGCAGGACCTTGCACTTGGTCTGGTTGAACTTTTATATATATATAACTTGTAAGTATTCATGTAGACTGTATGGAAAGTCCTTTTTACATATCTGATTTACAACAGTAAGTACTATTTGAGTGCTAGGTTTTCAAGGACATTACTTCAATGGTAAGCTTCAGAAATATCTTGTGAGGGAATAAATGTAACTGTCCAGGCATGGAGAATCTTTGTTCTTGTTAGAGAACCAGTTCCTGAGTGAGTTGGTAAAAAACACAGGATTTGTGACACTTACATTTATTTCCTCTGATTAGATTATGGTCCTCATATCTATTCATTTTGTAAGTAGTTCCTCTGAGAAGGCTATCCAAAATTAAGCAGTAGTCTAACTTCATTCCACATTTATTTAGGAAAAAAAAAAAAAGTGAAGTATATATGATTAAGTAGGATGTTTTCAATGTTTTTCAAGTTGTGCTATGTTGGCAATGACAATGTTTTCCCTAAGAAATAAAATTAATGTACTTCTTTAACAAGACATAACAGTTTTGACAAACTGTAGTATAAAATCCAAACTCATATAAGCACTTAGATATTCATTTTCCAGTCAAAATAATTAGAGCTGTCAAATAGTCTGGTGCCAAGGGACTTAGGTCTGGAGGATTTCTTGTGTCTAAGTTTCAGTAACTCATCTTTAGCTGTCAATATACAGGACTCATCAGTGTCAGTGTAAGAATCTACACCAGTAATTGTGGCAGACCAAAGACCTGTAGTTTAATATGCTTATGTTATAGGCTGTCAATCTTTTCTCAGTCTTGCAGTTTTGAGATTGCTTCTAAGGTTGATGAAAAGACATCCTGAATATATGTCATGCTGAAAGGAAAACAGTTTATTACATACCGTGTTACACAGGTTGTTTATTTTTTTTTACAAATTTCAGATATGGCTTTTACTTTTACCATATGTGCAGAATCTTTTTTCTATTAAATTAATTCACTGGAAGAAAAAAAAAAAA
>WHYT01017487.1:734039-748120 GCA_009806455.1 Tetrax tetrax
ACAACAGGCTGGCAGACGCCTCTCAGGATCCTTTTTACATCTTATTCTCTTCTCATCTCCTCTCCACTTCTTGCAGCCAGGCCAGGCCCGAGTTGGGCCCAGTCGGCTGCCTGGCGGGAGGCCAGAAGGTGAGGCCTGCAAGGCCCACAAGGCTCGCGCCTCCCCCTCTCTGCCCCCTCTCAGCTGCTTCACATCTTCTCTCCTTTTTTTTTTTCTGTTTTTCCCCTTCTTAAATACGTTATCGCAGAGGCGTTATCATGGGACATTCTGCTACCAATTGGCTTGGCCTAGGCCCAGCCGAGTCCACTGAACAAAGGGGAGCGACTTCTAGCAGTTTCCTACAGAAGCTACCACCTTAGGCCCCCCCTCACCAAACAAAACCAGAACAAGAGATAACAAGATTGCTTGGAGGTAAATAAGATAGAGTAACTTCCTAAGAATTTTCTGAATCACTGTCGGAAATACTATGAATACAGTTCATGAATGCTTGTTTATTTTAACAAACTGGCTTTAGTCACGTAGACAGAGGTATCTGGTGCTATTCAAGGTGCCATAGTGCCTTATGTGAGATGCCCGGCCTCCAGAATGGCATGGGTTACCTAGCAGTGTATGTACTATATCGTATTTATGAATTCCTTGAGGATGTCTCAGATACCTCACACTATGTCAAATAATACTGAATACTTAGGTATGCACAATTAATTTGAGCCTGGAGTATCTGTGCTTCCACTGAAAGCATGATAGGAATTTGTAGACCTTTTTTGCTTTTGACACCCCATCCACATATACATACATGTCAAAGTAGGGTAATTTTTATTGATTTATAAATGTCTTATTCTGTGTTCATCTCAGTTGCTATCATCTGCATAAAAGTTACAGGTCTATTATTAATTGGCTGTCTAGGCTTTGTAGTCTCTCTGTTGATAATGGAAAAAGATAGGCACTTCTTGACTAATATAGACATGCATATTCAGATTGGATAAATCACTGTCAAGGTGCTTACAACTCCTCATAAAGGAAAAATAAACTATACATTCCAAAGCTAGCTCACAACTACCTCTTAGAGTAAATAAAGCTGAATGAGATTCATCAAACCACGGATGTATTAAACAAAAACTTAAGAAAGAATAACAAACATGGAAAGCAATATGAAAGACTAGAATGATGCTTCATTTTTTTTTAACTTGCTCTAAATCTTCCTAAAAGACTGACTTTTTTTTTTGACACCTGTTCACATTACATATTTCCAAATTTATATTAGCTTTACACCAAGAAATTATAGAATCAATTAAAAAAATAAATTAGTCTTCTGCTCTGCAATTTATTGTTTTTAGTGCAGAGGGATTTCATAGAATCACAAAATCATTGAAGTCGGAAGGAATCTAGCCCTCTGCTGAAAGCATATTATTGAGCTAGGGCAAGTTGCCCCAACTTCTATCTAGTCAGGAATTTAGTATCTCCAGGGATGGAGACTTAATCACAACACATCCGGTCAACATTCTCCAACGCTTAATCACCCTCACAGTAAAAAAAAAAAATATTTTCTTATATTTGAGTGGTATTTCCTGTATTTCAATATGTTCTCATTTCCTCTTGTCTCATAATTGGACACCACTGAGAAGAGTCTGGCTCTGTCTTCTTTACTCCCCACCTCCAGGTATTTATACACCTTATTCCCAATGAGCCTTCTCTTCTCTGGGATGAACAATCCCAGCTCTCTCAGCCTCTCCTCATATGACAGATGCTCCATGACCTAAATAATCTTCACAGCCCTTGCTGAACTCTCTGGTATATCCAGGTCTCCCCCATACTGAGAAGCCTAGACCTGCACCCAGGAGTCCAGATATGGCCTTAGATATGCTAGCTAGAGGGGAAAGATCATATCCCTTGACTTATTGATATTGCTTTTCCTAATACAGCCCAGGGTATCGTCAGCCACCTTTGCTGCAACTGTTCACTACTACCTCATGGTCAATGTGTTGTCCAGCAGGATCCCTAGGTCCTTTTCTGTCAAGCTGCTTTCCAGACAGTTTGCCGGTACCTGGGGTGCCAGCCTATTTTAAAATAGGTTTTTCTGCAGTCCCAAATATTGTAAGCTGATCTACTTCATGACAGTGGGGAAATTCACTTTGCATACAGAGTAAAATAATGACTTCTAAGGTTTTGATTTTGGCTTTGTTTTTTATATTTTATTGAAGTAAATTTTATCAGAAAACAAAACAAAAACCATTTGCTTGGAAAGAAAATTTGAAATCATCTGTTATGATAAATTAGCCATAAAATTACCAATTAATTGATCTAAAAATAAGTATTAATAATGCTTTATAGCAAACACTGCAATTGGAACAGATAATACAAATAATTTATGATTTCCTTGATTTGTCACAGGATGTAAACTAGCACAGAATTTAGTTCAGACAATTTAACTCACTTACACAGATTATTGGTCCATTAGCATCGATATCCTGTCTTTGGCAGTGTTACTGAATGATGATTCACAAAACCACTTCACCCAGCAACTTTGCTAATTTATCTAGGTAGCTGTGCTTTGCTTTTTGTGAATAGAAAAACCACTTTATTCTATACTTAGAGATGAGTCAATGTCTTGCCATACAATGTCTGACCTTTTAGAGCACATCATCACAAATAGCAATAGTTCATACAGTGAGCCAAAATATAATAGCGTAAGCTATATTCTCATCTCCCAGAACTTCAAGACACATGTAGATTCAGAAAAAAAAAAAAAACAAAAACAAAAACCAAAAGCATGGTTGAATGTTAATAAACAGGCTTTATTGTGAAAGATTCAAGGAATATATGAATTTTTTACGCATCTACTTATTTATAGCTAATGTTGATAACCTTAAGTCACATGGTATGGTCTGTAAAGAGCTATTCTACCATGTAATAATGTCAATTTCATTTCAAATTTATCCTCTATTCTAAAACCTGATTTAACTGTTTTGTACAGAATTGTTCAGGATTTTGAACTATGAGGAAAAGGAAAATCAGACAAAGTGAGGATGGATCAATGGCAATAACATTTGTATTCCAGTAATATGTGTTGCTGAAAACTAAATGCTTAAAAGGTTTTCATTTCTGCAGTCACTATATACAACAGGAATGCATCATCTAGCCCTGTAATTATCCATCTACAGCACTGTCTTCTTTTAGTATGATGGCCTTTCAACAGTGAAAAATGTAACAGTTCAACAGCCAATTTAATGCAAAAATACATATGTGTTTATGCACAGATTATTCGGTATTTGATAGAGTTTTTATCCATTTAAATAGATTGCCACTTTGCCATAAAATTTAATTTCCAGATCTTTGAATTTTTCAGGTACTATGATTGGCTTTTTTTTTTTTTTTACTAACAGTAGAAAAAAAAAAACAAACCATCCCCCCAAAAAAGCAGAAAACCCAGTAAATTTCAAGCTATTGAGACTGTGAACAAGGAGAGAATGTGTAGGCTGGATATCTGTTAAAAAAAACCAAACAACTAAACATAGTTCGTATACTACAGATATGGAATAAGCAGCAATTAAAATAATTCCACTTTCAAATTATTTTGCATTATATTTTATGAAAGAATGTAGGATGTTAAAATTTTTATAGACTAAAAATAACTGTTTTAAAAAATAAACTATTATAAGGTTTAGGGATAAAAATAAAATCAGAAACACAATCAAAAAAAGAAAAACAAAATTAGAAAAGCAATAAATAGAAAAAAAATAATGTTCTAAAATGTAAGGCAGAGGGAAGGAAAATGAGAGCATATAATGCACAAATGCTAGTAATTTTTAAATTTTAATTGGTAAGCAATTTTACATGATGAATTGTAAATTTGGACGGAAAAAAAATCTCACTGACTTGAGGTTGGTGGCAAACATGGATGGAATGTATAAAAATGCAAAATAAAATTCAAATCACCTGCAGGTCAGAATGTAATGTACATGTAATATTAATTCTATCAATTATAATTGAAAATTAAATTGATTAAAAGGATTTCTTATGTTTTGCTTGGGTTTTTTTTTTTGTTTCTCTTGTTATTGTGGAACTTACAGTCCAGCACAAATTTACTAACACTAATGAATTTATATTTGCAACATTCCTTGCAAATAGGAAAATATTGTCACTAAGGCCTTTACACTATCAGTTTCACAGAACATATTTTAGAATTTGCCATTTCCAGAGGGGTTTTTTTTGGTTTTTTTACTGAAAAAAAAAATGTATACATCTTATATTAGTATGTATAATATTTTACAAAAGAATCAAACTGAATCAAAACAGTGATGGCTTCTTCAACTATAAGTAAGTAAAAAGTAGGTGTATTTTTTTCTTATGTATTAGTGTTTTATCTCTTTATTGTTCCTATAATATTTTAATTGGAAATTGCAGAAACAGTTATTCAATCATATTGTATAATAAACCTACTACAAAATTTACTTGACTAATGCATGAAAGCTGTATGCCTTTGGAACTTTGTTCACTTCATTCATCCTCAGTCTGCCCCAAACCAAGAAAATAGCTCCCAATTTTAGCTTGTAAAAAGGAAGCCAAAAGATGTAGTACATACTGAATGAGATAAAAGTAGCGCCTGTACTTTTTAAAAGAAATCCAAATATATTGTGGTTCAGCCCTGATCAGGACCAGACTAAGCAGTCTCTCTCCCACTCCCCCCACCCTCCGAGAGAACAGGGGGAGAATTGGTAAACAAACAAACAAAAGCCACGTGGATTGAGATTGAACAAAAAGTAAATTTAACAGCAATGACAAAAGAAAACAAAACAGTGATGGAATACAAATACAGTACAATGCCTTACAACAAATCTCCATGCCTAGTTTCTTCCAAGTAAGAGGAGACTCTCCTTAGCACCCTCCTCACTTATATACTGAGCATGATGTCAGATGGGATGGAATAGCCCTTTGGCTAATTTGAGTAAATTAACCCCAGCTGTTAGCTAATTAATGAATTATCCCAGCCATAGGGGCTACCAGCCTCAGTTCTCCACCCAGCTCAGGTGAATATTAACTCTATCCTAGCCAGAACTAGGACAAAATATAACACCTGGTAAATCTATTAAAGAGGAAAGAAAAAATTTCCTATCAACAGTAAAAGATAATACTGTGAATGTTAAAATATATCTCCTGCAAGACTGAAAATTCTTGCTTATTAGTTTAGTTTCTCTTGTAAATATTTACTGTTTCATTTTTAAAGTTAAAACTCATACCTTTTAAAATGCATTTCTGCAATGAAATATTTAGGTCTTTCCCTTGATATCTGAATGTGGATACTTATGCTAGGTTTTTCAGGCAAACGTCTGGGTCATTGACTAGGCACTCACTTGAGATTAAGCTAACGAAATAGGACATTAAAACTGCTAGATGTGAGAACTGAAATCATGGGACATTATAAATAAGAAAGTAAGAAACTTACAAAAAACACAGATAGCACTCTGAGGTACCATGCAGGTGGCTTAAGGAGAGGTTTGAGAGAAATGGCCAAACATCACAGGCAGCTGAATGGGAGCACCATGGACCTTCAGGGGAGCAGAGTCCAGCAAGACCAGCAGTGCCTCAGTTACCCCATCTTTGATACCGCATAAGAAAAAGGCAGTCTAGGTAACAGCATTAGAGAAACCAAATTTCCATATGGATGTAGAAAAGTTGGAATCAATGGGCTGTTTATTTGGGAACAGACAAGTGCAGAGAAAGGGAGGTATGCACTAACAGAAGGTAAGGCCAAGGAACGGGAAAAGGGATAGTAAGGTATGCAAATCAGGTGATTGGGGCTGTTTGGGGATCCCTCCAAGCCAGTCCTGTCTTGCAATTGATCACCGTAACCTAAATCAGAACAATAACCCAAACTTGTGGCTTTGACCATAAAAGTATATATCAAATCTGCTTCCAGGGCCGGGATGATCCATGGTGCTTTCCCTAGCTAGCAGGAGAACACCTGGACAGATAGATTGAGCATCCTATAATCACCTTATCAGTATCTCATTTGGGCCAGGTGCCACCAGCATCTACCCATTGCTTCTGGATAGCTTATATGAAAGATGCTAGGAAATAAAATAAACATTGAGAGGTTTATACATAGCAGTGTTATAAGAATATTCTGCGTGACTAATATAGCTTTAATATTTTAATATCCCAAAGGAAATGGTAATTACAAATCCTATTTCAAAGACTGAGTGTGATCAAGTACTGCTTTCCTATTATATTATCTTATTAAATTATTATCTCTGGATTCATGCTATAAAATATACATAATATACAGCAGCACTAACTGGTGCTAAATTGCCCCATGTGTAAACTATGTAATTAATTTCTTCTAAAAAAAAATAAAAACAGTGAAGCTCCCTGGAATGAGGGAACAACTGTTTGTAGAGCCATCTCAAAATGAAATTATATATCGAAAAAGCATATCAGTGTAGCTATTAATATGGTGTGCAAGAACAACTGGATTTTTTTTTTTTTGGTGTAGAAATGTATTATATATTTCACCTGAAAGAGTTTAAAATTGTAATTATCACTGTATGTCACATTATTATTCTATTATTGTGGGGATTTAAGGGATTTTTCTGTGCCACAGCTGCTGCCTCAGGTAAGACAGGCATTTATTTCAGTATATTGACCTTATGGAAGATTACGTTAGAAATATTGCACTTTAAAAAACCCTTAATTTTCATGCAAAATTGACATCTTAAACAGGAATTCTTCCTGGGTTTGGATTTTTTTGTGTGTGTGTTTGTGTCTGTTGTTTTTTGGGTCTTTTTTATTATTTTCCATTTTCTTCAGGAGGGTTGGGAAAAAGGATCCTATGAACCCAATTGTTTCCATTCTAACTACTACTTGAGAGTGCCTATACCATCAGTATAAAAGACCTTCATCATAATTCCTGTAGCACCTGGCCAGGAAAATTAAATACAAAGGTGTTCACCCAGACAGGGTAGCTTACCACCCTTAGGCTAACATTTCAGTATAAATGTCAAACTCTCCAGTTTCATGTATTTGTGAAAGCAAAGTAAAGAGATAGGAGAGAAGCTAACTGATAGAAGAACATGGGAATGAGGAATGGATTTTGGGGAGTGGAGGGACATAAATGTGTATTGGATCAATTATTCTTTTCCAAATAAGAACAAAGTGCAAAGAGATCCATTATGGGAACACTTTGATAGCATATTTGTCTGTATCATCAGTTTCAAGCCACCTTGCAAATCAAAAGATGAAAATTCCTTTTAAATGCCGATAAGAATATGTTTTTAGACTTTAAAGTAATGGACAAAAAAATAGGAATAGGAAGATGATTTAAATATGCTCAATAACAGCAAAGGTTCTGATGAACAATTACATTTATTTAGAAATTACAGATGTCTCTATTTCTTTGTCTTTTAAGTTAGAAACATTGATTATTACAATGAGGGCACTGGAACAGGTTGCCCAGAGAGGTGGTAGATGCCCCATCCCTGGAAACATTCAAGGCCAAGTTGAATGGGCCTCTGAGCAACCTGATCTAGTTGAAGATGTCCTGCTTCTTGCAGGGGAGTTGGACTAGATAACCTTTAAAGGTCCCTTCCAACCCTAACCATTTTATGATTCTATGATAGTTTTTCCATGCTAATGAGTTGGACTACGTCCACCGGTGTAAAGAAACTTATTAGATGAATGAGGAAAATATTTTGTGGCATGAAAGTAAAGTTGATACTTTTGCAAAGCCAAGGAACATAAAGATTGAGAGGTGTTATGATCACGGTTATGAATACAATCACAGATTAAATAATAGGAAGAGAGAAAATTATGTAGTATGTTACATAGTAATAGTATGTATAAAATATATAAATTTGGATATTTGGAATGGTTGCCCACAACAATCCTGTCGATAAGGAATCGGCTGGATTACCATGTCCAAAGAGTTACAGTCAATGGCTCAGTGTCAGGTGGAAACCAGTGGTGTCCCTCAAGGATCCTTACTGGGACGAATACTATTTAATATCTTCATCAATGACATAGGGGATTGAGTAGACCCTCAACAAGTTTTCAGATCACAATAACCTGAGTGGTGCAGTTGATGTGCTTCAGAGAAGGGATGCCATCCAGAGGAACCTTTAAAGGCTTGAGGAGTGGACCCATGTGAATCTCATGAAATTCAAGAAGGCCAAGCACAAGGTCCTGCACTGGGGTCAGTGCAATCCCAATTAACAGTGTACAGACTTGGGGATACTGTTGGATGAAAAATAGGAGCTGGCAATATGCACTTGCTCATTTATACAGCCCAGGCCACTCCTGGGCTGTATAAAAAAGAAGCATGGATAGTAGGTCGAGGGAGGTGATTCTCTCCTATTACACTCTCGTGAGACCCCTTCCAGAGTACTGAGTGCAGCTCTGGAGCCCTAAGCACAGGAAAGCAATGGACATGTTTGAGCTGGTCCAGAAATGATCAGAGGGCTGGAACACCTCTTCTATGAAGACAGGCTGTTCAACCTGGAAAAGAGACTTGAGGTTGTTCAACCTGGAGAAGAGAAGGCTTCAGGGAAGCCTGACTGCAGCTGTTCAATATGTAAGAAAGACAGAGAAAGACTTTTTTTACCAAGGCCTGTAATGACAGAACAAGGTGTAATGGTTTCAAACTAAAAGAGAGTAGATTTAGATTGGACATAAGGAAGAAATTTTTTATAATGAGAGCGGTGAGACACTGGAACAGGTTATGAAGAAAAGTCTTGGATTGCTTGTCATTGGAAGTGTTCAAGGCTAGGCTGGATGGGTCTTTGAGCAACGTGATCTAGGGGAAGATGTCCCTGCACACAGCAGGGGGATTGGAAGTAGATGACCTTCAAGGTCCCTTCCAACTCAAACCATTCTATGATTCTATAAAATAATGCATGCATGCATTTGGACAGGAAATTACGAGAATCTTGACTGACATTACATTTGTAATAGTCTTGAAAGAGTTTTCTAGATTTTTTTTTTTCTAAATACTTACATTGTATTTATCCTGTACTTCAGGCCTGTGAAGCAAAAACTATACAAGGGCCTGAAAGACTTTTGCTTTCTCTGTTAGTCAATAGAGAGACTTCAGGGAACGCTAGGTTGTTCACTGTTTGCTGGAGCATGTAAGGTTGGCCTTAGGAAGAGAAACAATGTTGGACAGATTACATTTGTCATCATAATAGTTTTGCAAAACCTCTAGGGTGGCTGGTGTTGCTCAAATGCCTGAGATCACTAGATTGTCAGTGTTATTACTAGAAGGAATTTTCCATAAAGTCAGACTAGTACAGAATTTTCTGGCTATTTTCATATAACAAATTATTGCCAGGACTTTTTTTTTCCATCTTCTCTTACCATAACAGAGATTTTTAGGCTTCTGATGGTTCATAAAAATCTTGAATTACTTGAAGTAGCAAATTTTTAAAACAAAAATTAGACAAGTGCTGTGCCTTGTAGCTTTTGATATCTCTAGAGCTGCAGGATGTACAGCATATGGATGGCTCTGTATTATGGCAAGGAACAAAACTCAACGACCACTAAACATCCTTATAATAAATTATGAATTATTTTACCTCCTGAACACACACAGAAATTGTGTAGAAACGTGTTAGCTGACTCGGGATAAAGCTAATTTAACAATATGTATGTTTTAATTACAGTCCCAGTAAATGTTTCCTGGCTCTGTTTAGCATGTTAACACAGACATATTCTTCTATTCTTAGGTTTGCCACACCTCATGGCTGCAAGGGTCTAGCCCAAAGACATCCCTTATAAAGATATCTCTTATTCAACATTTCAACCATCAATTAATAGATTGTAATACAGCACATGAAAACAAAAATAAGTGCATCTGTTACAGGTGGAAAAATATATTTAAAAAAAAAAATGACATAACGCAACATAGAATCATAGAATAACTTGGGTTGGAAGGGACCTTTAAAGGTCATCTAGCCCAACTCCCCTGCAAGGAACAGGGACATCTTCAACTAGATTGGGTTGCTCAGAGCCTCATCCACCCTAATGTGGATGTTTCCAGGGATGGGGCATCTACCACCTCTCTGGGCAACCTGTTCCAGTGTTCCACTACCCTCATTGTAAAAAATTTTTTCCTTATATCCAGTCTGAATTTGGCTCCCTCTATTTCAAAACCATTGCCTCCCGTCCTATCACAACAGGCCCCGCTAAAGAGTTTCTTCCCATCTTCGTTATAAGCCCCCTGTATGTACTGGAAGACTGCTATAAGGTCTCCCCAGAGCTTTCTCTTCTCCAGAGTGAATAGCCCCAACTCTACCTACTGGTTCTCAGAGAGCTTGAAACAATAGATTAGTGTTAAAATTAATTATCCTATTAAAGTCAAAAGATTATTGTAAGTATCTGGTGAACACAAATACTGTACTTAGAGAGTAAAAAGTGTAATTTAAAAAATAAATTAACTACTACACCACATAAGATACAGAATGTTAGGCAGTTATTTAGAGTCAGGAAATTAATTGAAGGTAAGATTATCCTTCAGAACCTGTTGTTATCTGAGAATTATAAACTTATCAAATAGAACAGTATTTTAAAATTAACTCGTAATAAATACAAATTGCATGACTCCTAGATGGCCATTACATGCAATACAGTGTTAAAAACCCAATTTCAGATAACGCTGAATGATTTTTTTTTGTTTGTTTGTTTGGTTGGTTTTGGTTTTTTTTAGAGGAGTTCTAGTCTACTGCTTTATGTCAAGATACCTGTAAGGAAATTATCTGCGTATTAGAAAGCTGATTCAGCAGAGAACTCAAGTATTAAAGATGTGACCTAAATAAACACCAGAAATTTATAACAAAAGAATCAGTGGGTATATCAGATATTTCCACATTTGGGATGTTCTTTTTCCACTAGCAGATGGAGTACTTACATTTATTTTCCCTTTATTATCAACAGTGACTGTTCAGCTATTTTTACAGTAAATTTCCTTTCAAAATACTGTCCTTTCCTATGTTAGAGTTTCTTGTTATTGCTTTATAAGGAATGGGTTGGACAAATCAGGATACGCAAAATTTGAAGCTTATTTTTATCACCTTTTGTTTTAGTTATGAAAGTACATCTTTAAATGCTTGAAAAAATACTTTTTTTTTTCCACTGGTGATGAACAAGAAAATTCATTATAATAAAATATTATCCCTAAAACAGATTGGTTCTCACCTATTTTTGTGAATACATATGTTCATAATTTTGCTGAGTTATTTTTTTACCAGAATGGTTTGACGTTTTTTAATATGTATAACTTTTTAAGACATTCTCCACTGACAAAGTTCTCAGAATGTAGTTTGTTTCACACCTGCAGTCACATGGCTTAGTCTCAAGTACAGTGTTCTAGACAAATATAAAAATTCATTTTAAAAGGAAATGTATTGACTAAATCAGCTTCAAATTAGCTGATTGTGAACTCAGGGGTACCGAAGGAGCTGACATAAGTGCTCTCCAAGCTACTCTCTGTCATTTATCAGCAGGCCTGGCTAACCAGCAAGACCCCGGGTGACTGGAGGTTAGTAAATGTGACACTCATCTGCAAGAAGGGCCAGAAGGAGGATCAGGGGAGCTACAGGCCTGTGAGTGACAGTGGTTACAAGGAAGGTTATGGAGTAAATCATCCTGAGTGCAAACACACTGCATGTACAGGACAACCAGGTGAGCAGGCCTAGTCAGTGTGAGCTTATGAAAGGCGGGTCCTGCTTGATCTCCTTCTATGGCAAGGCGACCTGCTTAGTGGATGGGTGAAAGGCTGTGGATGTTGTTTACCTTGACTTTGGAAAGTTTTTGACACCATTTCCCACAACATTGTCCTGGAGAAATTGGCTGCTTATGCCTTGGATGGGTGTACTCTTTTCTAGGCAGAAAATTGGCTGGGCTCAAAGAGTTGTAGTGAATAGAGTTAAATCTAGCTGGCAACCAGATGAAAGTGGTGTTCCCCGGACTTATTATTGGTGCCAGTTCTGTTTAATATCTTTGTCAATCATCTGGATGAGGACATCAAGTACACGCTCTGTAAGTTTGCAGATGACAAAGGCTGGACAGGCTGGATCAATGGGCCAAGGTCAGTTGTATGAGGTTCAACGAGGCTAGATCCTGGGTCCTGCATTTGGGTCATGCAACACTACAGCCTTGGAGAAGCGTGGCTGGAAAGCTGCCTGGTGGAAAAGAACCTGGGGGTATTGGTTGGTAGCTGGCTAAATATAAATGAGAAGCGTGCCCAGGTGATCAATAAGACCAATAACATCCTGGCTTGTATCAGAAACAGTGTGTCCAGAAGGACGAGGGAAGTGATCATCCCCCTGTACTCAGCACTGCTAAGGCTGCACTTCAAATACTGTGTTCAATTTTGGGCCCCTCACTACAAGAAAAACATTCAGGTGCTCAAGCATGTCCAAAGAAAAGCAATGAAACTGGTGAAGGGTCTAGAGAACAAGTCTTACGAGGAGTGACTGAGTGAACTGGGGTTGTTTAGCTTTACAAAGTAACAAGTGATAGGACAAGAGAAAATGGGCTCCAGTTGTACCAGGGGAAGTTTAGTTTGGATATTTGGAAAAATTTCTTCACCAAAAGGGTAGTCAAGCATTGCAACAGGCTGCCCAGGGAAGTGATTGAATCATCATCCCTGGAAGTATTTAAAAGATGTGTAGATGTGGAGCTTAGGGACATGGTTTAATGGTGGACTTGGTAGTGCTAGGTTAACAGTTGGAATTTATGATCTTAAAGATCTTTTCCAACCTAAATTATTCTGTGATTCTATGGTTTTTGTAAGAGGTACTACCGTTGACCTTTGGCCTCAAATATTCTGTTTTGTGGTTATGGCTTTTATCATTATCAGTCGGGCTGAGTTGGAGACAATTTTCTTTATAGCAGCCCACATGGGTCTGTGTTTTAGATTTGTCAGCAAACAGTGCTGATAACACAATGTTTTGGCTATTGCTGAGCAGTGCTTACATAGTGTCAATGGCTTTTCTATTTCCCACTCTACCCCTCCCATCGAGTGGGCTACGGGTGAAAAAAAGGCTGGAAGGGAGCAAAGCTGGGACAGCTGATCTCAACTGACCAAAGGGGTATCTCAGACCATGCAACATCATGTTCAGCAACAAAGCTGAGGATAAGGATTTTCCCCAAGGTAGCCATTGCTTAGGGTATGCCTGACCGGGTATTAGTCTGCTGGTGGGAGGTGGTGAGTGATAGCTTTTGCATAATTTAGATTTTTTTTTTTCTGGTGTTTTTTTTTTTCCTCTTTCCCTATTAAATAGGCTTTATCTCTATACTTTTTCTCATTTTTGTCCTTCCAATTCTCTCATCCATTTCACTGCGGCCGAATGAGCGAGCAATCAGGTGAGGATTTACCTACCAACTGGGATAAACCCACCACGGTTACAAAAGGGTAACCATCTGATGGAAATCTCACAGCAACTGTTTAAGAAAACTGCAAGTGCTTGCATTTCTTAGATCACTTTAGTAGGGGTCACAGAGAGTCTGCATCCGCTCTTTTGGAAAAGGACTGCTCCTGTCTCAATGTTGGTACCACAAAGCCTTACAAAGCCCTACAAATCTGAAGTGAATGAGAACCCTGTCACTGATCCGCATTGTGAGATGCTACTTAACTGTCTATCTGTCTATCTGCTTCTGTCAGAAACAAAATGAGGTAAGGAAAACAGAGATGTCTTGAAATACTTCAGAACAGACAGATATTTTTCTCTTTGCATTGAGAGTGTCTTAGCTGTTTTGGTTTCGCTGCCGTTAAAGTGACGTTAGCAAAAATCTGTTACTGTCTGAAAATCTTGGGAGTTTTATTCAGTCTTGTATGACTGAGGACAGCATACTTTACTAGAGATTGTGTCTTTAACTGCAGAAAATGCTATATAAATGTATTGCTCTTCTAATTACAAAAAACCCACCACACCCCACTTTTGCATGTAGAAAACAAATATGCTCTCTGGCAATCCATATAGCTCATGAGGAGTGGCTATTACACTTTCCACCTTTCCATTTAAGTGTTATGGTTAGAAAATTGATTCTGATTTTGTTAACTACAGGCTACAAAAAAAAAAAAAAACAAAAAA
>WHYT01017487.1:763345-774683 GCA_009806455.1 Tetrax tetrax
TTTTTTTTTTTTTTTCTTTTTTTTTTTTTTTCTGTTGATAGCTACTCTAAGGTTTTTCTTTCTAAAATAGACAACATTTTTATTAAAGAACATCACCAATTTCTGACTGTCTTTTCTCACCTAAAATATATCACCATATATCATCAGTTAACAATGTTCGCAATTACCTCTTGCACTATAATTAAATTACTTCCAGTTCTTCAGAAGAGAAATAATGGGTATCAGACAAAGAGTATTAAAAAAACTCTCAAAAACAAATCCACATGAAAATCTCCTTTTCACACCTCTCTCTCTACAGAAAATCAGCTCCACAGTAAATTTCAAAATGTACAATCTTTATCAAGAGAATAAACGTGTTTTGGTGTTGTTTTTTTTTTTAATCCCAGAAAATGCCAAATTATGGAAGTTTTATTTGAAAAATATCATATAGGTAACTCATATGTGTTTGTGTATACATATATGTGTGTGTAAGTAAATTAATGAATGACTTATGGAAATTCCAGTGTCTATTCAACATTTGAATCTGCAGAAAATGCGGAAAATTTCCATTTCCCAGTAAGCAACATAAAAAAGAACAACGGAAAATAAGACAGGAATTTTCTACGAAACTTTAAGAAGAAACTCATCAGTATGGACAATGTGGATACCAAAAGACAGAGGAGGGATTTGGGCAAAGAAGATATCAGTATAGGAGCAGAGAAATTTGAGTATCTTAGCAAGAATCTTGGAAAATCTCCCAAGTCTTTCTGCCTACCTGACTACACTCAATCTTATTTGTCAGAAGGGAAATGGCAGACACAGATGTGTTTTATTTCGCCCCCCCCCCAAAAAAAAAAATGGAAGGGAAAATTCTCATCGGGGTTACTGCTTGTCAAACTTAATGAATCCCTCTAACAACTAAGAAAATAAATCCCATTTTGAACTAGGCAAGACCTGGGAGAGATAATGAACACCTCTAATTACTTTATGTCTTTAGGAAAGGGTCACACTTACCAGAGCTTTTATATGTTATTTCAGATGTAATTTATACTGAAGAGACCTTACAAATAATGTTCAGTAGTAAGCTTTCTTCCATAAAAAGTTATTCACCTAAAGGGACAGCTTAGGAGTATGAGAGACTTCATAACCTTTTAGAAGGTCTTCATGTATTTATGATTGAGGCCTCTCCAGTTATTCTACACTTCCATTTAATGATCAGGTTTGTTGAGCCACACAGAAGAGTTCCACATTAAAGTGCAATTAGATGTTAAGATCTGCTTAATTACAGTTTTATTTCTAATGAGTCAATCACAATTGTACTTGTATAACTGACTCTAAAATATCTCACTTGTATTTTTGACAAATATTCATGGAATAAGAAAAAAAACTTTAGAGAGTTTGCAAAAAAAAATGTGTAGTTTATCTATTGTTGTCTGAATTTATCTCTGAAAGTTAAGTAAAAAATCATTTTGAATTAGATATTTTTTTTAAAAGAAGATTTTTTAGTCCATCTCATCCTCAGTACTATTAGTCAGAGAATCATAGAATGATAGAATGGTTTGGGTTGGAAGGGACCTTTAAAGGTCATCTAGTCCAACCCATCCTCTTCCCCCACCTCCCTCCGCAAGGAGCAGGCACGTCTTCAACTAAATCAGGTTGCTCAGAGCCCTGTCCAACGTGGCCTTGAATGTTTCCAGGGATGGGGCATCTATCACCTCTCTGGGCAACCTGTTCCAATGTTTCAATACCCTCACTGTAAACTTTTTTTTTTTTATTATATCTAGTCTAAATCTAGCTCCTTCTATTTTAAAACCACTACCGTTTATCATATCAAAACAAGCCTTGCTAAAAAGTTGTTTCTCACATAAGGAATTATAATTTAGTATTGAATTTAAATTTAATTTAGTCCATTTAATTGATATTTATTATCAGATGTCTGATAGTTTGTTTTAAGTTGCTTATAAATCAAAATTGGGCTACTTTTTCTGAAAATTATATGAAGAAATCTTTTTTAAAAAATCTTATATTGATTTGATCTCTATTGATATGATAATCTCTATAGAGATTATCAATACATTACCAGTATATTTTCCTCCAAATGAAGTTTAGGGTAAGTGAAACTATGCACATTTGGATCAAATGCAATAGTAAAAATGGATAAATGTAAAAGGAGGCAATATTGAAATGTGGACTGTTGATTTCATCAAATGAATTGTTTACTTCACACCCTGAGTTTCCTGATTTCTAAGAAATTTGAAAGTATCTGCTCACAATCTGTAGGTGAAATAATTATTAAATTTCAGGTTGGCTGAAACATTTTGTTGTATGCAAAACAATCTCTGAGATAATTTTCGTCTTGTCTTAGGAAACTATTTTTTTAGACTGTTCCAAAACTTCATTATTGCCTTTTTCTTCAACCATAAAATACATTATTTGCACAACTTTAAATATTTTTAGGTAAGTAAACAGATAGCTATATATTGTATCCTATAATGTCAGTACCTATCAATATGGCCTCAGGAGGACAATCCATGACAAATGTTTGTGCCTAACTTCCCTAAACAGACATTGGTAACAGCTACATGCTTCAGACTATTAACATAACCAGGACTCTAACCAAAGAGCATCTGAGATCTAGTATCTAGGAAAATACTAAGGAGGCAAAAGTGCCTCCAGTCTCATGTCTCTCAATTATTTAAGCCTCTAAGCTTGAAAGTCCATATTAAAAGTCCTCACTAACTAGAATGTAACATAAACATTATTTTTTCTTCCAAAAACTAAATTGACAGTGGTGATGTTTTTCTTTACATACCCTTTATATGAAAGCCACCTTATTATACAGTTTCCAGGATACAGAAAACTTTGTTTCAATGCTTTCTTTTGCATGAATGGGTAAAAATGCACATCTCCCAGAAGAATGCTTCAACTACAATGTTTTAGATTAATCTGAAGTGGTAAGAAAGAATAGATGAAGGAGAGAAAATACTTTCTACTGCTTTCAAGCAGGCTATACTGTTGAACCAAAATGTGATATCACCAAAGAGTGATACAGGAATGACGCTCAAGAATGTCATCAGTTTTGCCTTTCCGTATCTGGAGTAGTGAACTTTTGTTCATCATAAATGTTATTAATTCACAAAGCATTCCACGTGTAATAAAATACAGATTTAGTTCTTGCAGAATGAACTGGAACAAAGGTTTTATCTGTCTGATGTTTAACAAAAGTTGTAGTCAAAATGTGATATACTATTTTTATTATTAAAATAATCCCCCTATCATAGGTGAAATTCAGCCCCATATTGTGGACTCTTTAGCTCAGATGTTATGCTTCAACTTGATTCTAGAGGACAGCTCATCCTAGAGTAGATCTTTACATCTTTACGTTTACGTCTACATCTATATCTATTGTCATTTTAGAAATTTCAGGATATTAGAACAGCTATTTTAGGTACTGAGAATCTACACAAAACTGTCTTTTATGATAAAGGCAACTATGAACGGCCTGAATTCACTTTTAGTAGCAATCAAAGGCTGTGTACCACACCTAATGTCTACATGGGAAATGTCATCTATGTTTAGACATGTGAATCACTCCGCCAGTATATGCATCCCCAGTGTGGTCTGGAAAGCATTCTGAACAAACAGATAATTGAAATCAATTTTAATACATCTTGGGCAAGCACATTAACCAGAAAAATCATCATCTCTAACAAGAGTTTAAGATTGATCAAAAACTCCTGCTGACTGCTACACTATGCCTAATCCCGTGCTTGTGATTTCCTCATGCACTGAGACTACCTAGCATATCAACCCCTCAAATGATCCATCTAAAAGAAATTTTAACTTCTTTAAGCCTCAAATTGATAAGTGATAAGCAAGCCTTTTACCATTTAAACTAAAAAAGAAACCAAACCTCAAACCTCTGACAATTTCAGAAAGCAAAATTTAAAAGATTGATTGTCTTATTAAATCAAAACAAAAATCCAAAACTAAAACAAAGCAAAAACCAACAAAAGTCTTAGATATGGAAATCACTTCCTGACATAAGTAAAAGAAGGAATGCAGAAATTATTTTAAAGATGGGGTTAATCCTGAAGTCCAATGCTGCGTTATGATTGGGAGACAGAATAAAAACTATTAAAATTTATATATATATCTATATGTGACATATTTGGGAGGAACGTCTATATCTTGTACATTTAAAATGTTTTCCATAATTGTAACATTCAGAAAAAAAAAAAAAAAGTAAACTAAAGGTAATACATTTCATTTCCAGTCAAAAATAAGATTGTCTGGGGCTATGTGAAAAAAATATGCCTTCTTAAATTTCTGTACATATCTTTCATGTTACATTCATAAGCACAAGTGAGATATGGAATAATGCCATAAAACATAGTCTCTTTTAGGCTTGGCTCTATCTGTGATAAGAAGTGCAAAAAACATTACTAATCAGCCTATGTTGCTCATAAATTTATTGGGTATTTTCCAAATGGTAAGCAGGAATGAAGAAAGGGAGAAAAAAAAAAAGATCAAGCATGGTGGAAAATGGCTAAAATTACAGCAAAGAGCAGTTTTTCTTAACGGTACAATTAAACACTTTGGCCTGGAGTGGTGAAGGGCAGTAAAAGAGGAAAAAAAAAAGTTCAGTCTAAGTAAAGCATCCTAAGTAAAAGCATCCTAAGTTAAGATGATTGCATGAGCACCTGATTGCATGCCTGCTTGAGCTGCTTTTTAAGATTCTTCTTAAATCAGCAGAATTAAACTATTCCACTAAGTAGGTTTTTGATTGCACACAGATATGCAAGTTCATTAAAGAAAAAATAATCATAAGCAAAACCAAGCTGGGAAAAGCTATGTAAGGTTCATCAGTGTTAAAAGAGTGTGAGGTAATGCTAGGTAGTTCATACAGTTACAGTAACTGCTATAGTATCTCATCGACATAGAAAATATATTTGGCTGCACACCTAAATATGTAAGATGTGTTCAGTAGCTTTAAGGGATAAATCTTTGACCCATGGCAAAATCTGATTTATCAAGTTTTGGATAAAGATTCCATACAATAATTGCTGAAGTTGTACCTGTAGCATCTTTTTTTATTACCTTAATGGGGGTGTTTGTTCAGCAAAGATAGACTCTGCTCATTATTGTTGCAGCTCAGTAAGGTTAATCTTGCACAGTGGACTGCTATAGAGCAAGACTTCCCATGCAAAATGTGTCAGATTTTTCTCTTTGCCCTGTATCTCCCTGTATCAGGATGACATCATGGAAGATAAATTTTGCTGAAGCCTTTAAACATAGACAGTTACATCAGTATTGTTAAATGCATTTGTTCCAGGAAATTGTCCATGAGTCCCAAGCAAAAACAGAGGAGCCCATGTATGTGGAAATCAGCTTAAATAACAATAAAGCAGACTGTCTACGCCCACACTCGGCCTTTAATCCTTGCTATCAATCATACGTCTCTGTGAATCTAAGACATAAATAATGTTTCATGAGTAGGACTTTTTATTGTCTCAGTTCAAAGTGTCTAGAATAGTGAGAGGACTGTTACGCAGTATACAAGAGTGGTGACTTTCATAGCACAAAACTGAGATTGCCTCCTGCAAGGCTGAAGCACTACCAGAGTATATAAAAGATTGCTTGAAGGTGCTAAGGTACCTGGAACAGGCAAAGAATCACATTTGGTGCTGGTTCATCCATAACACCTCTCAAAAGTGATCCCTACAGTGAAATAATCCCTGAAGCATATGTGGCCATTATCTTCAACAGATGATTCGAACAGCCCAAGACAGAGGCAGGGAGTATATGACAAGGAGTCCATCACTCAAGTGACTTTGATCTCAATAAACCACAATTCTGCTTTGTGTGCAAGGACATGAACATACACACACAGGGAAGAGTAAGGTGTTTACAGACCTTCCTTCACATGGCACTGAGCAACTCTGGTTTGCTTAATTGTCCCTTGCCCTATTCACTCTTTCTTGCCCTTCGTTCTCCTATGAGCACTATCTGAGCTATTGCAGAGGCACAACATCTTCAGTATCTTGCAGCATTCCAAAAGTGTAAAAAAAAATAAGAGAGAGTGATTACAGAGAATGTCTGGAAGGTAACTGGAGGCAGCTTGCCAATGGTTGCTAGACACAAGTTTTCTGTAGGGCATAAATCATATGATGATGGCCTTGAATTGGTAATTGGACAGTCTACTAAGGTGAAGAAGAAATACTAAGGTGAAGAAGAAAAATCTTACTACTTAGAATTTTGTACCACAATTGCTACTTCAAGAGAGAAATTAAGAGAGCTGACATGCTCAGGACATTTTCATAAGGCTCCATCTCTGAACACCCAGTAAATCATCCTACAGTCTCTTTTAGTGGCTATCATTGTGGTTTTCAGTGGCACCATGAAAAGAGGCAACTTATGACACCTCACTCCTGCAAAAGATAGGCATTGGATGGCATCCACAGCAGCAGGCCCACTAAAACTAAAGATCCTGAGGAGTTATGTAGAAAGGCAAGCACCTGTTCAGGTTATAGATAGGCAGAAGAGACCAGACTAGGGTTTTAAAATATAATATCTTTTTTATTATTATTATATTTTAAACAGTAGTTTAGAAATATTTCTACCCATCTGTGAGAAGCTTTTTGTTCTTATTTTTCTTACTATCATTTAAAGGTAATTTTAAAAGCTGCTTGGAAATTAAGCTCTCCATCTTGTGTGCTCAGAGTTATGTAGATCACTGTTCTCTTTTCCCTTTTGCACCTTTTAGGACAAGAGCAGAGGCAGTTCTTTGCTTCTTACCTGTCTTTTTCAGGGACCATTCTGCTCTTGTTCCCCCTAAATACTGTCTGAACATAAATGCCTTCTAGAGTTTCAGAGTATTTTTAATTGGGTCTAGAAAGAGAATCCTGTAGCTTTAAAGGTCTCTGCATGACCAATAGACATCCCTGGAGAAGACAGGGCTTTAGTGTGGGAGACTGAGCTGGTTTGATGTCTGCTAAGGACCATAAGACATCTGAAGGATTTTATGCCTATGTACATATATGCATATACAGTGATGCATATCCCAGGTGGCAGCCTATTATATGTGATACATAGACTAGTTTGGGTTGGAAGGGACCTTTAAAGGTCATCTAGTCCAACCCCCCTGTATCTTCTCCAAGATGCTCTATAGTGTTTAGGTATCTGGTGTAAATTGTACTGACTGACCAGTAGTTCATCATAGATATCAAAATTCAGCATTTTGAAATGTAATACTGATCTTATTTTGTGTTTTCATACAAATTCTGTAGCGATGCTGCCTTCTGCTATAACCTTTTGTACTGCCACCTTCATAATGGTTACATGTGATTTCTTTTCCTAAGTAATATTTGTTGGAAAGTTCAGGTGTGAGTCTTGTGATCAGTGTTATCACTGATGTTGCAGGACTTTTGAGAAAAAGATTCCAGGAAGGTCAAAAATTCTATGTAAACCACACAAGTCAGGTACAGCAGAAATGCTGAAGGGGCATAGGTGGGCTGGTTACAAGGTTTTACATGACTGCTGTCTACTACACATGTACTTGATGTGACATGTTTCCCTGGGTTTGCTTTAAGATTTGATGGGTTTTTTTTCCTGGTTTGCATTAAGATTTGATCATGAATTTCCAGACCAAACACTCAGTAAAATGTTCCAGTGTAAAGATGGCTTAGGAAAATTCTACAAGAATACCGAAGATATACACTAATATTCCTGTGCCCAGAATTAAAATCAAAATACAATCAGGTTTTCTTGATTGTAAGAATTTTACTTTTTTCTTTTTTGCTTTGTTACTAAATACACAATCTGGTAAAATGAAAACTAGTTGTCAGAACACTCATTAGTCTTGCAGGTTTTAAAGTCAAGGGTCTACTCAACCTGAGCACAATCATATGCATCTTGAATTTCCCAGAGTAGAACCAGGACAAAAAGTTATGACTAGCAAGGCACACTTCTCTTGAAAAGAAATTAAAAATTCATCCATGGAGTTTGGGGATGATAATAAATTATTGTATCTATACTCTTTCTGGCAGCTTAGTTTTGAAGCTACTGGACAAAAAATCCCACAAAGGATCATGAAGATGATGAAGGGACTGGTAGATCTCTCCTATGAGAAAAGACTGATAGAGCTGAGACTGTTCATCTTGGAGTAGAGAAGCTTCAGGAAGGGATTTCATCAATGTGTATACATATATATATATATATGCCTGAAGGCAGTGTGCAAAGAGGGTGGAGCCAGACTCTTTTCGGTGGTGCTCAGCAGTAGGACAAGAGGCAACGGGCACAACCTGAAATGCAGGAGGTTCTGTCCAAACATCATGAAACTTTTTCATGTGAGTGTGACTAAGCACTGGAACAGGTTGCCCAGGGAAGCTGTGGAATCTCCATCCTTGAAGATCTTCAAAAGCCATCTGGACATATCCTGGGCAATCAGCTCTAGGTGGCTCTGCTTGAGCAGGGGGGTTGGTCCAGTTGACATCCAGAAGTCCCTTACAACCTCCACCTGTCTGTGATTCTTTGATTTCTACTGTGGATGGAGTTTACTTCATCTCCCCTTAGCTACCTAAAAGTAACAACCAAAATCTGTGGTCTCAGTTCAGTCAACAAGCAGCAAAAAAAACCCCCACCAAATATCGTTTACCCCAAATATCTTAGACAACTATCTTAGCATGAAATTCCATCTCATGGTCCGTTATGTATACATGACTAAGTTTTATATCTCTATTTGTCTTAGAACCCCCAACCCTGCATATCAGTTTAGAAATGTGATCATTACTTATAACTGCAAAGCAGAAAGGTGTGATGGCGCTCTATATTTTAATAACATAGGCTCAGTTCATATTTCCACTATCAAATACTAAGTAGCTATTAAAATTTTCTTCCTTATGGTACTATGACATAAAATCTTACTGTTTCTACTTGCCTTTCCAATATCAGTTATTGGAAGACTTCATCAGCCATATGAACTACCACAGGTATACTTAATAGAAGCATGGTTTTCCAGATCTTCTAATGGAGGTCCAATTAGAGTG
This sequence comes from Tetrax tetrax, assembly GCA_009806455.1. Taxonomy (NCBI): domain Eukaryota; kingdom Metazoa; phylum Chordata; class Aves; order Otidiformes; family Otididae; genus Tetrax; species Tetrax tetrax. The sequence continues at coordinate 772,372 of WHYT01017487.1, forward strand.
AAGTATTTGAAAACTTGTAAAACACTAAAATGAAAAGGAAACTGTATACTGCCACTTCTAGAAACATACATCAAAATAGACAATGTTAAAAGTGAAAGTGTATTGGAAAAATCAATCATTTTCTGTTAGAATAAATATGAAATCTGATCTTGCAAAAAATCCAAAATTAACAGTGACAAACACGATGGTAGTCAATATAGACTACAGAAAATATGGACTACAGACAACATTGACTATGGACAATAGGCAGTAGTACAATAGCTTCATTCCCAGAATCAGTAAGAAACACACAATGAGAAATAAATAAGGAATAAGAAAAATTCTGTATCAACAAGACCTTTATATCTGAGTGTATCATATTGTCACATATCATTCTGCATCATTGCTTTGATGCCAGAAAGCAATTTAATGTGAGAATTTATTGGGTTTACATGTCAAGGTTTTGGTAGCAAGGGCACTGCTGGGGTAGCTTCTGTGAGTAGACATCAGGAGCTGCCCTCATGTCAGACACAGACAGTTCTAGTCATCTCCAAAATGGACCCACCACTGGCCAAAGCTGAGACTATCAGTGACACTGGTGGTGCCTCTCTAATAACATATTCAAGAAAGGGGAAAAACTTTTTTTTTTTTTCACCTCACCTACTGGCTACCATCTCACAGGGCTTTCATCAATTTATTCATTTTTATTTTGTCCCTACATTATATGATGATATAAATGTATTTTTCATGACAATTTCCATGTATGACCATGCATGTCTTTATTTAGATATGTAGTTTATTTTCACATTAAAAAAAAATATATTTTTTTTTCTTTTTTTTTTTAATGCTAATAAAAAATACTGAGAGATCCACATTCACCCACTTGTGTGGGTCATAGTTTTGTTACTCTTCTCATTTTGTTTGTTTGTTTGTTCTTCATGGGAAAACCTATTAAAAGGCAATATCAGCTCTGTTTTATGATATGAACTTTTTCAACTTCTACATCACTTTTTGTTGAATAGTCATTTCTGAATAAGAGATTATTCTAATAATCTTCCAATAGTTTATCTTGCAAGAGATGGGCTTTGAAAACTTTGATTTTTCAATTTACTATTTAAATAATATGAGACAGAGGTTACTTTAGAATTCTTTTTTTATTGTTAATACTAAGAAGCAATAGGACATTGGTTATCTACACCTTATGATGTTATGGAAAAAGAGCTTATTTGCTGTCTTGCAAAACACCCGCAAAACAAAGCTGCTTTGGAAACAGATTCTCATTTTGCCCACTAGATCATATTTTCTCACAGTAATTCAAATTATTCTAATTCGTTATACAGCAAAAGGAATTTTTGCAGTATGTCACACAACAACGTACTTATTATTTAATTTGGTTACGCCTCTATGTGGTAGATGCTGTGAATATTTCTTCAGTTCAATAAATTAATAAATATAGTCTAAATAAATATTCATAAATTCTAATTATAAATTTTGATTTATAAATATCAGAATTGTTCTCTCATATGAATTAATGTAACCATATCAAATTTAATTACGGTTTTTCAGTTAATGCTTAGAGATGATCCTAATCTATTTTATGTGGTGTGAAACCTTCAGGATTGTATTTTCACAGGAATAGACTCCAGACTCTTCTTACCCATCTAGATGAATAATTACATTAAGATCTTCAAAACATTTGAGATGATACAAAATTGGGAGTACTTTTTTTTTTTTTTTTCCTACTAAAGACAGAGTTTGTAGGGTATAGACTTACATTAGGAAGAATATTATTCTTTTGTTCTATTATTCTGTTTCTTCTACAAAGATTGGATAGCAATTTTTAAGCAAACAAAATACAAGTAAGTATTAAGGTTCATGGTTCTATAAAACTATTTTAAGGATTTTTAGCTTACTGTTAAGGTTTTAAATCACCAGACTAAATTAAAGGGTTTTTTTTTTTTACTTCTGCAATTGTTAATATACATACAAATATATATATATGTATTAATACAATAAGATCTCTACTCTTCTCATTTCTGAGAGCTAAATATATTTGTGTATAAGGAGTTTGAGAATCAAACAAAAAAGGAAATCAGAGAGAGCAGCAATAACACTGCCAAAAAAAGAGAAGCATTTTAATGTAAATTCTTGGATGCAGAAAGGAAAATAGACTCTGGATAAATTTAGAGAGTGGAAAAAAAAAGAAAGACAGAAGAATTAGTTCTATTTTTTTTTTTTAATCATGATATCCTCTCTGCGGCAGGCCATTTTTTTTAGTATATACTGCACTAGGAATGAAGTTTTCTTTTTAATCTTCAAAATAGTTAGGTGTT
>WHYT01017487.1:795543-855293 GCA_009806455.1 Tetrax tetrax
AACTTCTAATCAAGGATTAATTAGTGCAGTTGATTGCATACCTTATATCAATAAAAGATGTAAAGACAAGAAGTTAGCTTCATAAAAAAGTTCTATAAGCTTCAGTTGTACTTTGTTGGTTTCAATTGCATCATAACACTTTAATGTCAAATTGAAACCAGCATGACCTGATCTATCAGAGCACAAAAATACATTACTGAGTTCTGTGTAACAACCAAAATAATATTTTCAGCTGTATCTTAATTTATGTTAAGGACTTACTGTCATGAAGTATTAAAAAGCTAAGTAGTCCTCCATAACCACAGTCAAGTTTTAAGGAGATGTTTGCCAGTAGTTCACAAACACATAAAGGAACTATGCTTTCATGAGTACTTAAACGCTTAAGGAATGCAGTGCTTCAAAATTTTAATCTGTTTTTGGATCTAATTTTTATCTATTTTTGGATCCTAGATTTTTCCTGATAGAGTATTTAATATGAAATGGTACATACTGTAAAAAAACATAGAACATCTCATGACCACATGACCGGTTTCTACCAGGATAACTCCCTGTGCACTAGGAATTTTCTTCATGGACTGTAAACATTCTCATTACTTAGACAAACCAATCAATTTTTCAGTAACTAAGAAAAAAAATATTTTTTTTTAAAGATTTATTTAATTTTTTTTTTATTTAAAGAATATTTTATTTTGTATTTTTTTCCTTTATTTTTCAGGAAAAAAAGTCCGTAAACCTAAAAGTCAGTAAAAACAATGGTTACAAAAAAAATTTGAATGAACATAGATATTTCTAAAGCCTCAGTGAGATTCTTCATGAGGTTGATCCAGTACTTCTCTGTGAACTCAATTGCTTTTGACATCAGTGGTAGTTACAAGATTAGGAAACATTTCATATTGTATCTTTTATATGAGCATTTTACTTCTGCATTTAAAGTTAAAAATTTTTATTTTGAAGAGAAGACTGTCTTGCACAGGAAAAGGCTACTGTCACATAAAACTTACAAAGCAAAATTAAGATTCTGAAAAAGTGCATTGGACTACATAATCCTCCTGAACTAGGGAGTGAAAATAGAAACTTGACAGTATGACCACAGTACATACTTTTAGATTTAGATTAGATTTAGATTTAGATTACAATATGTCAAAATTTTCAGTAGGACAATAGTAATCATTTTTTGTTACGCTTTCCATATGGTTTCTCATCTGTGCACCTGGTACAGAAGTGAACAGCTAAAATTCTTTGTGACATCACCATTATTAATCAGAAAAACAAAAGGATTATCACCATTTCAGTAATACAGTCACTTCAGACAGGATATGCCAAGTTCTTTCAACTTATCTCTTCACTTAAAAAGTACAGGGACTGTAGGGGTTTTTTTTAAAAGAAATTAAGTAGAAATTGATTTATTTTAAAGCCTGAAACAGTTGTTCACCATTTTCCTAATAAAATTGCCATATTATTCATGGGGCACAAGGATATATATGTCTCTATTTTTTTTTTTTAATTCAGCTTTCATAGTTAAAAAGACTATTTTATTTCAAAGGTGTTCACAGCAGTAAAAGACTTTAGGTAATGCAATAATCCTTTTTAAAGTGCATCTCAGTTGCTACATTTCTTTTTAATGTGTACATAAATCAGCATCAGCAGATGGTTTATCGTGTGTTATACACAAGTGGAGACAAAAGCAGAAGATACTATTATGGTACCATATGTCTAGAAAGAATATTACAAATACATAATGTCATAAAATGTACAGTATAGAGATACTAAATAATGTTTAAAGAAAATTACTTTTTCTCAGCTTCTGTGATTATTGAAATATAGAGATTAAAGTTAAGTTTGCATTAATCAGAAGGAAAAAAAAATACAAGAAATATAAGCAGCATATAGAAAAAAAAAATAGGGAATACATTCTTTTCCTTTTCTCCTGATGAATGCCTTCTCCCTGTCAACAGTTTTCAAACCTCATTTATATGCTGCTACATCAAGCTTCAGATGAACCTGGATTTAATGGTGGCCGAAGGAAAATAGAATAGCGAGAATTTTTTTTAAAAGGATTGAAACAAATAAATAAATAAATGAAAAAGCCACATACACATCCATGGGACATACATTATTTATATCCTTGTGTCTTGTAAATGACATATAATCACAGTTATATCATTTCATCGAGGGTCTAGGTAACTAGAAAAGTTACCAAAATAAAGTTAACATCACTGCTCCTAGAAAATTAATGGCCTCTAGGATGAGAGACTAAACAGATAAGGACTTTTCAGGTTGAAATTAAGACAAATAAGGAGAAAGATGTTAAAGGACTACTAAAATGTAAAAATATGGTGAATTCAGATCACTGTGAAGGTCAGTGGTGTCATGCATTCATAAAATGATTTGGCGTTTTTGTTTAATGGGACACAACTAGTTTAGAAGTGTACCTCATTATAAAGAATTGTCAAGGTGACATGAAATATATTTTAAATCCTGACAAATTTTTTGTCTGGAACCTCCCAATACACAGTAATGAGTTTTTCAGTTATCCTTAAAAAAAGAAGAATACTCATAAAGTTTTAATAGTCACTGATAAACTGTCCCAACACTGGCCAGTGTCAACTCTCATTGAGCTTTGACTTTTCATATTTTCTCCCTAGACTTGTGAACTACAGCTCTGTGATCTTCCTGCAAAGCCTAACTTCACTTTGAGATATCATAAGATTTCTTTTTCCACCTGAGTTGCAAGAGGAGTTCCCTGTTCAGCCAAGATGGTCTTCTGGCCTGCTTGCTTGACTTTTGGCACCATGGGATTGCCTACGTGCTTCTACATGTGATTCTTAAAAACTGACCTGCTTTCATGGATATTTAAGCCCTCCAAATCAGATTCACAGGGGACATTGCGACTCAGCTGTTTGCTCTCTTGAAATGCAGGGTAGCAACTCCACTGACCTTTTTTATCATCACACTGAAAATTTTCAACTCCACCATTTTGTAATCACAGTGGCTGAGGCAACCATCTACTGTTACATCTCCCACAAGACCTCTACTAACAAACAACAAGTCTAGGAGAGCATCTTTCCTTGTTGTATTTTTAACATGAAATTTTCCTCAACATAGTTCAGGAGTTTGCCAGACTTGTCACAGCAGTACTGTATTCCCACTTGATATCTGAGAAGTTGAAATCTCTCATAAGGACAAGGGCTATTGGCCCAGAGATTTCTCTTAATTGCCTGTAAAATAACTCATCGTTGCTATCATCCTGGCTGGATGATCGATGGTAGACATCCACAATGACATCTGCTTTGTTTTCCACCCCCCTAATCCTCAACCAGAGGCTCTCAAACACATCATCGCTAACTGTGAGAAGTGTACACTCAGTCCTCTCCCTTACATATGGTGCAAGTCCTCCACTTCACCATTGCTGCCTATCCCTCTTGAACAGCCCACAGGCCTTTGTCCCAGCATTCCATTCATGGGACTCATTCACCAGGTCTCACTAGTGCAAATGACATAATAGCTCTGAGAACAGACCAATGCTTCCACTAACTCTATCAAAACCCAAAGATGTACACTGTTGTTGGACACTGTGATGCACTATGACTTGCTTCTTATATAAACAAAATCAAGCAAATGGTATCCAGAATCAATATTAATCTTTCTCCTCAAAGCCACAGAAGAAGAATAAAAGAATACCCATTAAAGAGACACTTTGGACTGAGTTTTTGAACAGAGGTAAACTATCTTCATATTTATTTAGAATGTTTTTATTATACAATTTTGTATGTGTATATAGAATAAAATCTTAAAGAAAAAAATAGATCTTTGGAGAAAAACTAAGAAGTGAAGCAAATTTAATATGTAACAAACACAAAATACTTTATTTTTATTGTAATTGAAAATGTAAAAACTAACGTAGGTTTAGGAAGAATTTCTAATTACATTAACAGATTATGATCTAGCATTTTCATGCTTTTATTTGTTTAATTTAAACTACTAAAAGAATTAACTTTTTTTTTTTAAAAAAAAGAAGTCAATAAATATCTGTTAATCCTCAATTTCAAAGTAATCAGTATACCATTTGAAGTAACAATGACTCATGCCTCTAGAAAGTATCTGGATAATATATAAAATATAATAAATACACTGAAATTTAGATTTTATACTGTAAATTGTATATCCCACTTACAGGTGAATAAGATTGCTCAGTCTTCAACAGTGGAATATCTATTTGCAGAAGGCTTTTGTATGGCTTTAGAATTTAGTTTGAAAATTTTGTATGATTTCAGTATTATTATTTCTAAGTTTAATATATATTATACCCATTCTCCAAAAGGCATAATAGTAATATAAGACATGATTACCGGTATGTAATAAGGCTAAAATTTAATTAAGAAGATAGTGTGGGATTTTCAGAACCTAATTTTGACTTTTTTTCTCCAATAATATTGTAAATAATTTATTATTTACCTAAATAATTATTTATTATTTACTTGAAAAAGGGAAAACTTAAGTGTAAGTAGTTTCATTTAAAAACCTAGCCACTTTTTCTGCATCAAGAGTAGACTGAGAGTTTACAGGACAAGATTAAAGGGGGGGCAGGAACAGGTGATATTATAGTGGGGGTCTGCTACAGGCCACCTAACCAGAAAAACTGAGTGGATGAGGCCCTCTATAGAAAAATAGGACCAGCCTCATGGTAACAAGCCCTGGTCCTCATGGGCTACTTCAACCACCCCAATACCTGATGGGAGGAAAACACAGAAGGACATAAGCAATCCAGAAGGTTCCTGGGCTGCATTGATGATAACTTCCTTCTCCAAATGACAAAAGAGACATCAAGGAGAGGTGATATGCTGGATCTTTTTGTCACCAAAACAGAAGGGCTGGTGGGGAATGTGGAGCTCAAGGGTAGCCTTACTACCATGAAATGATAGAGTTCAAAAATCCTTAGAGCAGTGAGAGGGGAGTGCAGCAAGCACTTTACCCTGGAAGTCAGAAAAGTAGACTTTGGCCTCTTCAGGGATTTGATTGGAAGAATGTCATCAGGTAAAGCTCCAGAGGGAAGAAGGGCCAAAGAAAGCTAGTTAATGTTCAAGCTTCAACCTCCTCCAAGCTTAGGAGCAATGCATCCCAACAAAGACGAAGTCAGGCAAAAATGCCAGGAGACCTGCATGGATGAACAAGGAATTCCTGGACAATCTGAAACACGAAGAAGAAGCTTACAGAGAGTGGAAGCAAGGACAGGTAGCCTGGGAGGAATACAGAAAATTTGCCCAAGCAGCCAGGAATCAGGTTAGGAAAGCTATAGAATTAAATAGATACAATCAAATAGAATCAAATCTGGCCAAGGATATCGAAGACAGGCCAGTCAGTCTCACCTCTGTTCCTGGCAATATCATGGAGCAGATCCTCCTGGAAACTGGTAAGGCATATAGAAAATAAGGAGGTGATTGGTGACAGCCAACAGGGCTTCATTAAGGGCAAATCATGCCTAATCAATTTGGTGGCTTTCTATGATGGGGTTACAACATTTGTAGATGACTGAAGAGCAACTGACATCATCTACCTGGACTTGTGCAAAGCATTTGACACTGTCCCACATGACGTCCTTGTCTTTAAACTGGAGAGACATGGATTTATGGATGGACCATTCGGTGGATAAGGAATTGGCTGTATGGTCACACTCAAAGACTTATGGTCAGTGGCTTGATGTCCAAATGGACATCAGTGAAAAGTGTTGTTCCTCAGGGGCCGGTTTTGAGAACAGTGTGCTCAATATCTTTGTCAGTGACACGGACAGTGGGATTGAGTGCACTCTCACCAAATTTCCTGATGACACCAAGCTGTGTAGTGCATTTGACATGCTGGAGGGAAGCAATGCCTTCCAGAAGGACCTTGAGAGGCTGGTGAGGTGGGCCCGTGAGAAACTCATGAAGTTCAACTAAGCCAATTGCAAGGTTTTGCACATGGATCATGGCAATGCCAAGCACAAATACAGGCTGAATGGACAGTGGATTGAGAGCAGCTCTGAGAAGGACTTGGGAGTACTAGTAGATGAGAAGTTTGACATGAGCCAATAATGTATGGTTGTTACCCAGAAAGCCAACTGCATGCTGGTCTGCAGGAAATGAAGTGTGACCAGCAGGTCGAAGGAGGTGATTCTCTCCCTCTATTTTACTCTCGTGAGACCCCACCTGGAGTAGTGTGTCCAGCTCTGGAACCCCCGACACAAGAAGGACATGGACTTGTTAGAGTGAGTCCAGAGGAGGGCAATGAAGATGATCAGAGGGCTGGAGCACCTCTCCTGTGAAGACAGGCTGAGAGAGTTGGGCCTGTTCAGCCTGGAGAAGAGAAGGCTCCAGGGAGATCTTATAGCAGCCTTCCAGTGCCTAAAGAGGGCCTACAAGAAAGTTGAAGAGGGACTTCTGACAAGGAGATGTAGTGATAGGACAAGGGGTAATGGCCTTAAACTGAAAGAGGAAAGGTTTAGATTATATGTAAGGAAGACATTCTTTGCTTGGAGGGTGGTGAGGCACTGCAACAGGTTGTCCAGAGAAGTTGTGCATGCCCCATCCCTGAAAGTTTTCCAGGCCACGTTGGATGGGGCTTTGAGCAACTTCATGTAGTGGAAGGTGTCCCTGCCCGTGACGGGGGGGAGGGGAGGACACACGACTTGAAACTAAATTATCTTTAAAGTCCCTTCCAACCCAAACCATTCTATGATTCTATGATTTCTTGAGTTCTTGCAGATAATTTAAAATCAGTAAATGTCTGGACCCTTTCAACTTTCCTTTTATATGTCCTTTTATGTCCATGAAGATACTAAATATAAGACTTAATCACTTTTGCTAATATCTTGTGCATTGATTTTGATAATTTGGGAAGATTTGCAACATTTCTGACTTCAGGAAGAATCAAGTGTTTGTTTAGAGGCTGGATAGATTAGGCTGATATTACTCATATGTTCAAAGTTAACCATATCCATAAACTTTTTGCTCAGATATAGCCTGTTTTGTGGCCTGGTTTTGGTGTTGTTGGTCTGCTGCTTTTCATTTGAGATCCTTTTTTTTTTTTTCCATATGCTGGAATTTTAATCAACAAAAAGTAAATAAATCAAACAAGACATTAGAGGAAAATATTGTGCATCACAGTAGTTTTGTGTACATCATACAAAACAGGAACCCGTAGCTATTATATGGCACAATACAGCTGACAACCAAGATAAGCTGAAATCTTTTGAAGTAATGGAATATTAATTTCAAAGCCTGATTACATTAGTGCTTTCCACATTTTATCTTAAAATAAATTTACGTTTTATGTTTAATTTCAGTAGCTGTCATGTTAATTGCTGTTTTTTCGTACAAAGAACTAGTTATAGCACAGAATATTTTGCACTCAAATTACTTTACGTTTTCATTCCTTTTTTATATTGTCTTTATATTTCTTTATGGTTAGTGAATTCTTAATATTTAAGATCTCTATTCAAGTCAGGAAAATAAAATAATAAAAAGTCAAGCAAAAACTCTTGAGCTACTCGTGGTACATCTTTGTAAAAAAGCTTCTATACAATTAGAAAACACTATGGTTTATTATGAAGCTATCAAGATTCTTGAGGCATTACATTAATCTAAGTAACTTTAGTTTCAATTTCTTACCAAACAAAATACAAAGTGTAAAATGTTATTAAAGGAAAAAAAAACCTATAGTTTTCTTTTTTTTCCTCCTTGCTATGGACTTTTTTCCTTTTTTTTTTTTCGTTTGTTAAATATAGTCATATTCATAAGACAGAGACTAAATTATGTGATTAATAGGTGCTGTCTGACTCACACTTCGGTAGGCACTACTGTAACAGTACTGTGGTTAGTAGAATGAAAATGTGTACTTGAAATAGGAAAAACAGAAAATACATGAAAAAGTAGTAAATATCCCACAAGGTTTCAGCTTTTCACTAAGTATTTCTCTCACAGAAATTGCAAATTACTTATGATCTCAAGTGTGGTTAAATATTCAAAGGACATTTTATTTATTTGGCCCAGAAGGCCAACCGCATCCTGGGCTGCATCAAGAGGAGCGTGGCCAGCAGGTCGAGGGAGGTAATTCTGCCCCTCTACTCTGCCCTGGTGAGACCCCACCTGGAGTACTGTGTCCAGTCCTGGAGCCCCCAACATAAGAAGGACATGGACCAGTTGGAGAAGGTCCAGAGGAGGGCCACAAAGATGATCAGAGGGCTGGAGCACCTTTCCTATGAGGACAGGCTGAGAGAGTTGGGGCTGTTCAGCCTGGAGAAGAGGAGGCTCTGGGGAGACCTGATAGTTGTCTTCCAGTACCTCAAGGGGGCCTACAGGAAAGATGGGGAGAGGCTGTTCAGTACAGCCTTTTGAGATAGGATGGGGGGTGATGGTTTTAAAATAGAGGGAGGTAGATTTAGATTAGATATTAGGAAAAAAAATTTCACAATGCGAGTTGTAGAGCACTGGAACAGGTTGCCCAGAGAGGTGGTGGATGCTCCATTCCTGTAAACATTCAAGGCCAGATTGGATGAGGCTCTGAGCAACCTGATCTATTTGGGGATGTCCCTGCTCCTTGCAGGGGGGTTGAGCTAGATGACCTTTGAAGGTCCCTTCCAACCCTTACTATTCTATGATTCTATGATTCTATTAGTCATGCAGTAAAACTGTTGCCAGAGATGCAATATTGCCCATCAGCTTCACCTGAGAGGGCTCTCCAGAAGGAAATATTTAAGAGTAGAAGAGAGAGACACCTTGGCCCACTGTACAATGAGATCAAAGGATTTTATGTTCTCATGCCTACAGCGGGTACACTGCAGCCTTTAATAAGAAGCAAGGACACCTCATAATTTAACATACTTTATACTTTAAGATCTAAATGAAGACAACAATTAAGTAGCTTAAATTAGTACTATTTCTCAAAAATGTATTTGAAATTGCTGTTGAAAGAAGACTTTAAAATGAAACTTGACTGAGTTTAAACAATGTTAAAAAGCACTTTCAGGCGATAAGTGAAATCACAGGAATTGTGACATAGTCAGAACTTCTTAAAGTGAAAAAAAAAAGTGCCTGTATATGGACACATGCTTTAAGTGATGTCAGCATATTTGATTTAATATTGTAGAAACTTAGAGTAGGACTTACTTGATCATATGCATATGTGTTGTTGCTTTAAAATTTGTAGAAAGAAATAAGCACTTCAAACCCCATGTTTGCTGATCTTAAAATTCTTGCCTGAATGCTCCTTCCTAGACATATTGTTTATTTACACTGACTGAGAAGGAAATCTTTGCATACCTACACTGTTGATCACTGAAGTTAGAAGGAAACAAGTCATCCAACATGTCTTCCAGTATCCATATCTATTCAATAGATGTTAATTTGTACACCCACGTGTATATAAATATATATATATAAAAAAAATATTATAACAAATATATGTACATACATATATGTATAGAAATACATACCAATATATATATAATGTGAAATGTATATAACATGATATCTAACTCTTTAAAAGAAACTTTGATTCTAAATCAATATCTTGAAATCAAAGAAATTACCTGAAACCACGGAATTAGTTGCAAAAGAAACTTGTTCAGTTCACAAATTATCCACTCAAAGAAAATTCTTTTGTGGCAGCCTCAGAAACTAATGCCTGAACAATTTATTTATCCCTAAAGATTGTACTGGCAAAGTAGGTTAGAAGCAGAAAGGCAGAAATAGTCTGAAAAAAAAATGCATTTTGTCACTTACAAAAGCAGTAACATGGATTTTCCATTAATCAGGATTTCAACTTCCATATCTACCAGTTCAGCACCCAGTTTAGCAACTTGCCCCTGAACTAAATTACTTGTCAATCAAAAGAAACCTTTTTCCTTCATTTTTATCTGAATATCAGCCTTTCAAAACTGTAGAGTTAGAGTGGCTGCACAGTCCTGAATGGGAGAGTATTACTTCAAATAAAAGTAGTCCTCATGCACAAAGAAAAAAAATAAATTGCCCGGAGACTGAGTCTTAAATTTAGACATATTTTTTTTTTACTGGAAAAAAAAAAAAGCAGTGCAGTGCACTCTGATAAAATCAGATATATTCATGCTTCTGCATTTTGATGTTTCCTTTGTGCTACAAAACACAATATATTTGTTGAGCCTTTCTGTGATATGACATAAATAATGCTGAAATTAAGTTTTGAATTGCCCACAGTGTATTGTTTCTTTCAGTAGCAACAAATTCTAATGACCTGTATACAAAGTATGAGGAAATATTCTCAAATGAAGAAATCAATGTGCTGTTAAAGCTTTCATTAGGTAGAGTATGGGGATTTGGAGTCTTTACTGTTAACTAAGCAAGCATAACTGGAAGAAAAAAAAAAAAAGAAAAGTCAAAATGATTTTTAACAAATAATGTAGCCTGTTCTCTTATCCTTTCAAATTCTTTTAAGTAGGTGTAAAAGAAAAACTAAGCTGAATTATCCACTTACTTCAGAACTAACAAGTTTCACATGCTCTTCAGTCTGAACTTTCTCCCTTTCTTGAGGAACAATACACTACATCACTGTCTATTATCTTCAGCCGTAGTAGTTTTCATTTTTTTCTCCACATGTAATTTTCACAATTCTTTATTCTGTATTTTCTGTGTCTTTCTGTGGATTCTTATATTAGTTCTCTCACATCTTGTGTTTTTCATTATTTCAGAATCTATTATCTGTGCTTCACTTTTCCTTTGACTAGAAGAACCTGCTTGAAGAAGTTCAGGTAATAAAATTACAACATCATACATTAAACAGGTTATGCATACATACAAACATGCGTACATATAACACTACTTTGATGTCAATTTCTTCTTACTACTGAATTGCCTAATGTCTCCTTAAAAATTAATTCATTATATTAAGAATGACAAGAACAGAGGATTAGACTGTAGGAAAGAATGTTTTGACAATTAAGCAGTTTGGTATAATTTACCTTTCAAATCATGGCTAGATGAAAATCCTGGCTTGCAATAGAGAAAGAAAATATGCATGGGCTGGTGTTGGTTTATGTCCATGCAAAAGGAAGATGAGGTTCATCTTCCTACAAGCATCTTAGGATGCTCCTGTGGTCGTATAGAGTTCTATAAAGAAATGAGTACTTCCAGATGGAGACTAAATTCATCCCATGGGGAGTATTTGTTAGTTGCAGAACTCTTAAAATTACTTGTTTTAAGACTTGGTCACCAGCCTTCTGTTTAATGAAAATCTATGTTTTTCCAAGTATCAATAATACATGCCATTCTCTGAAGTATTTTACTGGAAAATACAGATAACAATACTGAAAATAAAGCTTAAGCAACATGCCATTGTAAGATTTAATTCTGAAGACTTATTTTGTTTTCTGAAATTTCATAATTTGCTTCATTCTGAAGTAAATAATGTTTTAAGTAGACATTAGGAGACAATACAGATAAAACTATATAAAACTGTTGGCAATTACTATTTAAATAGTTAAGTAAAAGATATGTTATCAACACACCAGAAAAAGAAGTGTTGTTTACAATCTGCTGTACTCAAAATTATATACATTAACTGCATACAAAAAAACAGAGGTCTTGAAAATTTGTGGGGAATAAAGTTTAGTAACCTTGATGTGTAAGGGATATTAATTGAAAAACTTCCTTAGTTTTATTGAATCAATGTATACTAGTTATTACTATTAAGTTTTACTGAAGCCTGCAAGACTGAAGAAAGCTGTGACTGTGCCTATTTTAAAAATAGCTGTACATTATTGGAAGTCTTGTTATAGTTATAAATATATATATCTTTAAAAAATTCTAAACTTTTAACATTGGAAATATTGGTAAAATCATTTGGAGATGAAAAAAACCTTATTTGCTATTCATGTGGTTAATGAATTTCACCTATGTTACACTGATAGTAGTTGCAGCAGCTATGCAAAGCAAATGAAAAGTGTGGAATTAGCAGTGGGGTACTGCTAATCTAATGCCCAATTTTATTATTTGCAGCACTGTATCCCAGTAAATATTAAGTTGTCATTGCTTGCAACAGGTTTTTTTAAGCTGACAAATCACATGCCAAAACCTGCCTGGCTTTGTCTGGACTTTCTTTGGTCTGCCTAGAGATGTATTTTGATTTGTAACAGCAATTACATAATGACCAGCTAAATATTTCCTATTTTGTTTTAGTTCTTATTGTTTTGTACAAACGTATGGTGTAATGTTTATCATGTTATGCATTTAGTAACTAATAGATAGTTATGGCATAGTTTATACTGTTTAGGAGGAACTATCTCAGATCCTAGAATAAAATGTGGTAAAGAAGAATGTCAGTATGCAACAGCATCAAAGGCCTTGAAAGTCAAGGGAGGCCGTAGATCTATCTAAACCTCACCAATGGTCAATTTCTGATCGTGTAAGAAATGCACGGATCTGGGCAAAATACTTTTTTTTTTTTGAGATAACAAAAAGCACAAAGGACAAGCATCCAACATATCTAAAGCACACCATGTAAAGAGCATTTGATTACATCAAGCACTTGCAGACCAATGAAAAGTGAACAACATGTTTAGTATCTTAGCAGACAAGTAAAAATTACTTAAGGTAGATCTTAGTGTGTGGATGAAGAAACTGTCAGAATCAATGTTGTAGTACTGCCAGTGAAGGACTTAGGTTGCTGATGAGTCTCCATACAGACCCTTCTCAGGCAGAAACCATCCACTCTAAGACCCACCATAGGGGCAGCAGACAGATAAGCATGAAAGCAGAGAAAGGGACTGATGCTAGGAAGTTTTTGCATATATATTTTTTATATATAACTTATAAATATATGTATTTATAAACCTATACACATTCAAAACACATCCACGTCTATAATTTTAACTGCATATAGTTTGAATGGTTTTTACGTAATTTTAAGTATACTAATAACTTGTTAGTTAGACTGTTAAGACTTTGATTAGACTAAGAATAAAGAGGTGGAAATTCAAGCAACCTATTCTGTAACTCCAGCAAAACAGATTGGTTACATATTCATCTAACAAGAGTTCTTTCAATCATTATAGGGTGAAAAAAAATAAAATATTCTGCTTTTGACTGCAGGCTTAATGGATGAGAGTGGTATGAAACCCCTCGAATTTTCATGTAGAAATGTCTGAAGTAGGTCACAGGGGGAAAGAAAAGAGTTTGCAAACATTTTAAGAATTTTCGTAAGAAAAGGAAGCTGAACTCATATGTAGGTACCTTTCATTGCACTCAGAACTTAGTTAGCTAATGTTTTGAATGCTTTGAACTTAAGAAATCCCTGACTATAACACCATTGACAAATCTGTCCTCCCTATGTATTATAAACATTATAAATGTGAAATATCCTTCCCTCTTGTTCATAACCTAGCTAGGTGACATTATGTGAGGTTTAACCTTTGGGTCTTCTGTTGCTAAGAGAGGCAGCAGGTAAAGTAACTAAGACAAAATTATAATTCATCTGTCGTTTCTGGATAGCAGAAAGAGTAACTACATTAATTGTGTTGTGTTGGAAAGGACTGTATGAAAAGTAAGTATTAATTCTGTCATGGTAACTAGAAGATTGTAGTTGCCAAATATGTCTTGTCAGTAAGTAGAGGTTAGATTCATATGGGCGACAATGGGTCTTGTATGGAGATGATAGATGATAAAATAGAGTCCAGGAAATTGTGATGCTAACAGTTACGAAACAAAGCAAATAACATCTTATATATATTCTGGTGCTTTATTTCTATGTTACGGAATTGTAGTGACTATTATCTTGAGGCACATTTATTGTATCTGAGAAGAAGAAGAATATGGTAAGCAGTAGAGAATATGGGGAGCTGGGGAAGTGTTAGAAAAACAAGGAATAGTAGAAGTATGAAGATGTGCATCTGAGGAAACACAGAAGGGAATAAATAAAAGCAGAGACTTGTATACAGTTTAAACACAGAACACAACACAGGTTAAACTCTTGAAACATTTCCATTAGAAGATATAATAACAGTCCTGAATTTGATGGTGGATGGTGAATTTGATGGTCCTGAATTTGAGTTTAGAGGAAGTAGTACAGGACTTGTTGGTGAAATCCACAGCAAATAATAATGTGATTTTTGACAGTAATTTATGTTGTATCATGCTTTGTTGCTGTATACATGTTATTTCATTTTAACTAGAGATGTCAGCAGAGGATAATATATTCCCTGCACCTCCTCATTGTTTTGCAGTATTTCTGGGTTTTAGCATAAAAGGAATATTCATTGTGGTGGGCTGACCTTGGCTGACTGCCAGACATGGACCCAGACACTATTTCCGTCTCTCTCTTCAGCAGAACAGGAGGAGAAAATGAGAAACTGCTACTGTGTGGGCTCTCCATGGGCTGCAGTTTCCTTCAGGGCGTGTCCACCTGCTCTGGTGTGGAGTCCTCCAAGGGCTCCATTGTGGACCTCTGCTCCTCTGTGGGCCTCCATGGGCTGCAGGGTGACAGCCTACTTCACCATGGTCTTCTCAAGGGGCTGCAGGGTTTCTCTGCTCCAGTACCTGGACCACCTCCTCCTTCTTCTCTTCTCTCACCTTGGTGATCACATTGTTTTCCTCGCTCTTCACTGCATGTGTAGCATTTTACTCTGTCTTAAACCTGATTTCCTTGAGATGCCACTATCTTGGCTGATGGGCTCATCTGTGCCCTTCAATGGGTCCATTGGAGCCATCTGGAACTGGTTGTGTCCAGCACAGGGCAGCCCCAACCTCTTCTCACAGAGGCCAGTTCTGCAGCATCTCCACCACCTGGACATCAGCACACAGTACATTCACATGCGGTAGTGAGATAAATGTTGCTAGGTGACTGTACTTTTTCATGAAGTAAACATCAATAATCTTTTAAATTATATGTAACAACAATAAAGAATTATATTATAAACAGATAGTCCCACGTGAAGTCTTCACTCAGTTACTAAGTGGATACTGAGTAATTTAATTACAATTTGATATTATTATTTGTCTTGTTGGCTCTGAAAAAGACAGATTCTGAGGAAACAAATCCGAAGAACAAGATACCATTGTACTTTTAGTCTGAAAGAGAAACAAAGTGTTGCGAGACATATGATTTCAGCCTCAGGGCTGTGTGATGACTTCTTTTATATGCAATGATTTCACTTTACGGGCTAAGCAATCAGGTCATATAAATCAAATCCTACTCAAAACAATGTTCATATCAACACTCATAAAAATACCTGCCTATAGAATAAGAGACAGCAATGAGGTAAATATAAATCCTTAATATACTTGAGTGAGTCCAGTTGACGTAAGAGGTTCAGCAAAAGCAGGGTAACACTGAGAACAAACATGTATGTAAACTTTGTCTATTTGTATTTGCTATGTTTTTTGGTGATTGTACACTAATAATAAAATCACTGTTCTTCAGGCTTGCTTGCATAATGCTGAGATTAGATGGTATTTTTATGATTAATATAAAAAAAAACACAGGAACAATGTCAGGTCCCTATCTGAAATGAAATTTTTAAATGAAGCAAAAGATCCTTATGACATATAGTCTATTTTATTTCATGTCAGATATGTTTTGTTTAGTTTAAGTCCTTTTTTTAGAAATTCATTTAAGAAAAGGGAGCATTAACCCCATATCTTGAGGCAAAATATGCATATGCTTCAAAAAATAAGTTTCAACATGGTGAGTTTTCGTTTTTAAGATAACATAACTCCGGGAAATCAAAGCATTTCAAAAAGAAGCAACCAAGAATTTACCCTGGAGAACCAAACTGCAGAATCATAGTGAGAGTCCACGTGAAAGAATACAGACAAAATGTACTTTCCAGAGACTTAATACAAACATGGAAGACTCAGTAGAGATTATTTGTAAAAAAATGAAGAGAAAAATCTCCAGTACCATGAAAGTAAGATATTCGGATAAATTTTAATATAAAATAATAGTCTAATTTATCTCACAAGGGTCCTTTTTAGGCCCTTAAAATTGATGTCCTGGATATAACAAGAAAGAATATCCTCTATATATTCTCTGACATGCAAAAGCAGTTATCATATTCATGTCAGAAATGCTAGAAGTATAATGTAGTATATGATGCAAATGTTGGAAAATAATAAGTATTTTTTATGCCTACACTAATATTCATTTTCTAAATAAATATTATTGCCTTTTTTGGGAGCAATGTTTTCAATTATGATTCAATAAACTCAGAAAGAACACTATTTCTGTAAGTGTTCATCCACATATATGCAATATTGATGTGCGTACTATATTTGTTTTACATCAGAGAAGTATTGCTGAAATGGCTGAGACAAAAAGTGACAGGTTTTTATACTTTCCCTCTCTTTTCTCCAATTTGAGAGAGTATTTTAACAAAGCAAAGGCTTTATTTACTACAATGAGTAGCTGCTTCATTTTTTTTTTTCTCCATTTGCTACTGTCCTGCTTCTTTGTTGTACAATAAGGTATTAAGTGATCTATGATATCACAGATGAGATTTATTATTTAGGATGGGCTTTTACACAGTTTGGAATATTTTCTTAAAGGGAAAAATAGAAGACACTAGGATACTATATTTAATTATGTTCAAATATTTACTATTTGTCCTTATAATAAATTGTTTTTCCTTGAGGATATGGATATTGTTACTAATTATTCTATGATTTCTAAAACATTTTATAAATATTACAAAGAATTGGGTTTTTTTCATCATTTGGTAGTGTGGCTATTTAGGTTTTTTTCATAGAGTGCTTTAGAGGACATAAAAATAATAAGGTCTGTCATAATAATTATTGTGTACTCATTATGACATAAAAATAACAGGTGATATTTTGATATACAGAATAGTTTATTTATTTACTTTAGGGTTGTTTTTGTTTTTTTTTCCCCCCCAAAAAAAAGGGAAAAACAATTACTAATGAATACAAATAATGTATTTATTTGAAATTACTGTAATTTTTCTCTGTAAGGGAGAGTGAATAGAATGTATTCTGAGATCTGTTATTGAAAAAAAAAAGTTAGCTTTCAAATGTAAATTCATCCCTTTTAACACTGATTGTTGCATGTAACTTGGTTAAATTAGACTCAAACTTACCAGCATATTGGTTTTTTAACCTGAAAGAACACCTCAGTTGACTTCTCAAAATGCCGTTATTTCCTGTTTCAAAATTATATAAAATTTCTGAGTTTTAACCAGTTTTTGGAAATACAAAACATACAAAATCAACAGAGTAAAAATCTAAAAATAAAGATCCTTTTCTTTTTTAACTGTGAGTTAAAAAAAAATAATTTGAAAAAAATTAATCCGGAAATATGAAATCTGACTTATTTATTTTAAAATTGTTTTAAAAACAATTCAGACGTTAATCTTTCTATCTAATCTCAATTCTCACTTTCTTTTTATGTAGTGTTGCTGTTTCTCTGGCAACAGATTGTCACCAATGCTGCACTGCCTGCTTTTTCGTGATTGTTTGGTGGGGTTTTTCTGTTGTTTCTTGTCTATCCTGTTTAATTTTATCTCAGTTACTGACTGATTCACTGCATATACTGTTATTATTAATCTTAAATGGTGTATGATTTCTGCAGGGTTCAGTTCACAAAAGGGCTTGCAGATTAAACACAGCACTCATTGGTTTCTGGATTTGAAAGATGTTTTGAAAGTATAAGTGGAGATTTAGCTTCCAACTTTTTAGAACACATGGGATGTTCAAAATAAGTGGAAAATACACTGAAGTACTGACAATAAAAAGATATGAAATACAAAGTCCATAGGCAGGAGAAAATATAATTTAGAACTATGTAGCAGTACTCTGAAATTAAAGAACAGAATCTCTGATGCACACACGCACACACACACACATATGTATATATATATATATAAATATATATAAAATCCCACAACTTATCATTTCTCCTTTCCATTGCAACATGTTGTAGGTAACAAGAAGAAAAAATATATTTCCCCTAATAAATAGGGAAAATCCTATCCTAGGTGTTACTACTAATCTTAAGAGTAATGTAGTACTTCATAGCCTTGGGATTTAGTAAACCTCTGACTGCACATGCCAAATTGTTCACAAGTGATATCACAATTCTTCTTTACCAGCCCTGACATTCAAGACATTTATCTGCATTCAAAGTAGACCTGTCTACCTCCCAGCATGTAAGTGCTTCTTCAGTTGGAAATAGAGCCATGGTAGAACAGCTACAAGAGAGCTATGTACCGTGTCATAGTTCAGCCCCGATTGGGACCAGACTACGCAGTCTCTCTCTCACTCCCCGCCCCCTCTGAGAGAATAGGGGGAGATAATATAAGAAAAAACGGCTCGAGGTTTGAGATAAGGACAGGGAGAAAATCCTTAAAGTTACCGCTGCAGGCAAAACAGACTCGACTTGGGGAAAACTATTCATTTATTACTAAAAACAGCAGGAGAATGGGACAGAGAACAAGATAACCTCCCCCCACCCCTCCTTCTTCCTGAGCTTAACATTATCTCTACCACCTTCTCCCCCTCTGAGCAGCACAGGGGGGAAGTGGGAATGGCGGTTGAACTTCATGAGGTTTGCATGGGCCCACCTCACCAGCCTCTCAAGGTCCCTCTGGATGGTATTGCTTCCCTTCATCATGTCAAATGCACCACACAGCTTGGTGTCATCAGGAAATTTGGTGAGAGTGCACTCAATCCCACTGTCCATGTCACCGACAAAGATGTTGAAAAACACTGGTCCCAACTGTTCCGCCCAACGCCACTTGTCCCTGATCTCCAGTTGGATATCAAACCACTGACAGTAAGTGTGACCGTCCAGCCAATTCCTTATCCACCGAGTGGTCCAGCAGTCTAATCCATGTCTCTCCAGTTTAGAAACAAGGATGTCACGGGGTACAGTGTCAAATGCTTTGCACAAGTCCAAGTAGATGACATCAGTTGCTCTTCCGTCATCTACAAATGCTGTAGCTCTGTCATAGAAAGCCACCAATTTTGTCACACATGATTTTCTCTCAGTGAAGCCATGTTGGCTGTCACCAACCTTATTTACAATGTGCCTTACCATAGTTTCCAGGAGGATCTGCTCCATGATATTGCCAGGAACAGAGGTGAGACTGACTGGCCTGTAGTTCCTCTTGTCTTCCTTCTCTTCCTTCTTAAAAGGGTTGTTTCCCCTTTTCCAGCCAGTGGGAATGTCATTGAATTGCCACATCTTCTCAAATATGATGGATAGTGGCTTAGCAACTTCTTCTATTCTTTCCTCAGGATCAGCAGGTGCATCTATCTCATCATGTCCCATGGACTTGTGTACCTTCAGGTTCCTTAAATGGTCTTGAACATGGTCTTCTCCTACAGTGGGTAGTTCTTCATTCTTCCAGTCCCTGCCTTTGCCTTCTGTGACTTGGACAATGTGGCTAAAACTCTTGCCAGGGAAGACTGAGGCAAAAAAGTTGTTGAGTACCTCAGCCTTCTCCATGTCCCTGGTTACTAGGTCTCTCATTTCCTTCTAGACAGTGCCTGCATTTTCAATACTCTTCATTTTATTCCCAGTGTACCTTTAGAAGATTTTCTTGTTGCCCTTGATGTCCCTGGTCAGATTAATTCCATCAGGGCTTTAGCTTTCCTAACCTGTTCTTCAGCTTCTCCAACAATTTCTCTGTATTTCTCCCAGGCTACTTGTCCATGCTTCCACTCTTTGTAAGCTTTCTTTTTGTTGTTCAGTTTGTCCAGGAGCTCCTTTTTTTTTCATCCATGCAGGCTTCCTGGCTTTTTTGCCTATCTTCCTCTCTGCTGGGAGGACAAGGGCTATATCATAGCACTTTACTTAGCAGATCCCTGAGGAGGCCAAAGTCTGCTCTCCTGAAATCCAGGGTAGAGAGCTTGCTGCACTCCTTCCTCTCTGCCCTAAGGATCTTGAACTCCACCATCTCATGGTCACTGCAGGCATGGCTGCTCTTGAGATACATGTTCCTCACCAGCCCCTCCCTGTTGGCGAGAACAATGTTCAGCATATCACCTCTCCTTATTGTCTCCTTTGTTATTTAGAGAAGGAAGTTACCATCAATGCATTCCAGGAACCTCCTGGCTTGCTTATGCCGTGCTGTGTTTTGTCTCCATCAGATACTGTAGTGGTTGAAGTCCTCTATGAGAACCAGGGCTTGTGACCATGAAGCTGCTCCTATCTGTCTATAGAAGGCCTCATCTACTCCAGCTTTCTGATCAGGTGGCCTGTAGCAGATCCCCACTGTAATGTCACCTGTCCAAGCCCTCAATCTTTTAATTTATTTTTATTTTTTTTAATGAAGACTCTTAACATCAATATACTAATGTTACTTTTCATTTCAGAACTTTTACTAGTACTATTCCTGTACTTTTTTTTTTTTTTGGCACATCATTAGATTACTAATTAAACTGGACTATCTAATGTTACAACTAAAATTATATATATATATATAAGTTGGTGTATTAAAGTTCTCTGTGATGGGATATTTAGAAAACTAAAGAATAAGGCTAGCCTTTAACCTTAAAAATAAAATCTTGATCTTCAAATTATACACACAGTTATATCCTACATTATCTCTGAGTATTTAATGCCATATAGTTGATGCTGTATAGCTACCACTGATGACTATTGTCTTCAGTGTTTCTTGGACGTGGAGGTCAAGGTGATCAGGCTTGAAAGCTTTAATTTTCCAATAAAGATGTATTGGAGAAAAAAACAAACAAACAAATAAACCCTGAAAACCCAAACCCAAAGCAAACCAAAACAAAGTAAAACAGCCAAAGCGCCAATAGGAGCATATACTAAAGCCTAGAAATTTCTTGCACCTATGGTAGCGTTCCAGTCCATTATTTCAGGAATAAAAGTCTATCTTACTTTTTCTCTTCTTACTCATATTAATCTTGTTTCTTTCTTCCCACTTTTCACCAAGATGCTAAGAAGTAAATCTATTCAAGCAGCTTGACATTTTGCAGAGGATTTTTGTTTGTTTTGTAAAGGTATTGGTATTTACATGCTGTCTTAAAAATGTTATGCTTTGATGTCAAAGTAAGATTTAATGTTCCTATTCTGGAGAAAACGTAGCTCAAAAACATTAATAATACTTTTCATAAAAAATATTCAGTTTTCCCAAATAACAGTGTTAATAATCATATGACTTATTGCTATTATTAAAGAATAGTTAAATACTAAATGCTTATTTAAAATTAAATTAAAGATTGACTCCAAATCCAATATATATTCCACATCAATGTACTTAATGGAAAATTTGCTATTGACTTCACTAAGCTTTGTGTCATGCCTCATTAAACACAATAGGTAATACTGTAGTGGTTAATAACATTGCTTTAAATTACTAAAAAATTAATAACCACTCCTTGTTAAGTGTGCACAGTTGCTTTGTATAGAACACAAATTGAGGTTAAAAAAATACATATATATATATATAATTTAAAATGAGTGATAAAGCCCTGAGAAGAAAAAAAAAAGTAGAAAATATGTTACCACCTTGGTCCCTCCTGAGATATTTTCACGATGATACTAGACACTGTGCAGCCAAAAGAAATAGACATAGTTCCTGGGGTAATCCAGACTGCTGAAATAGCTTGGTGAAAATTATGACTCACATAGAGAACTATTCATCCAAGCAGTGAACAGACAGGGTGAAGATATATTATACTGAAATCTTTAAAGGAAAACGCAGTAATGTGCTTATCCAAACATCTTTAGAACAAGAAAACCACTAGTGATTATAAAAAAAAACCAACAAACTGGATACAATTTTGAAAAGAGCGGAGAAAAAAGTCACTTGTAAAAAAAGAATAATTTTGAGAAAATTCATTTATGAGTTTCAACACAAAACACTTAGTAAAAGTCAAAGCACAATTTACAATTTGCAACTATACGAATTTGGTAAAAACCAGGAAACTTACACAGGTGAGCATAAGCTGAAATCTAAAAATAGCAATATATTAATATTAAAAAGACATGCCTGCTTAAATCAACAGTAATGTGTTTTACTGATTTTTGCCTCTGTACCAGACAGCTCTTAGCCTTCAGTTGTAGTTTTTGCTATTTAACACTACAGACATTGCTAGAAATCCTTATGTTTAAAGCAATTTGTAGAGGATAGAAAAATAAAAGAACAAAAAATCTTAAGTATGCTTCATAGATTAACTCTGAAGCATTGAAGATTTGCTATCAACAGATTAAAGTCCATCAGATACATTCCAGAAAAAGTCCAGGATATATTCTAACAATCTTTATCATCATGCTTAAAAATCTTCTACCGTCATAAGCTGTCAGCAAGATCCACTTTCTTGTACTGTTTTGCATGTAAGTAAAAACATCAAAATTTGCTTTGTAAAAATCACTGAAAAATAGAACACCAAGTCATTTCAACCTTCAACATAAATGGAGACTATACTGAAAACTTCTGTTTCTGTATTTTGTTTTTTTATGTGATTCTTTATTTTTAAAATACTTAAGGACATTGCATCTATTCCTGAAAAATTGGATCAGGAAGTGAAAGACATATTCTGATAGAAGAATATATTTCAATTATTATTATAAAGTCTTTAGGCCCTAGTTCATTGAAGCACGTCAGGATGTACTTAACTGACGTGCTTCAATGAACTAGTAGTCTGACATTAAGTAGTCTGACTGAAGTCAGTAAGTGTAATTCCACAGATCTTCTATTTCTGAATTCCTGGAGCATATTTCAAAACATAAAAAGTGCAAATATTTTATTTTAGGAGTACTTAATATTCTCTACAATGTAAATGAACCTAAGTAATGTAAGAACTTAAAAAGAATCTTAACACGTTCTTAAAGTAAAAGCGTAAGCATTCTGCCTAAGTTTCATTTTACTTAGTTGAAATAGTTATCAAAGGTCTAAATAAGGAGAAGTGACTTTAGGTTCCACATTCAGTACACAGAGGTAGCCAGAAAGGGCAGAAGTATTTACATGACTGCTACTACAAGTGAAAATAAGGTATTATTTAAGATGCATAGTGACTAACTCTCACACTACGTAGCCTCAGCTGAGAGTTACTGCATTATCTGATGATTTTATGACAGAGTAAATCAGCACACTTATCAGTCAGGTCTGTTGCACCTTCACTGAAATAAGCATTTGTTGCAACTGCCTATATGTGCATATACACAATTAGAGAACTGGACATTGCTATGAACAGTGTTTGGATGACTGACAAATCAGGTATGTCTTAAAGATTAAAAAATAATTTTGCTCAATTCATCTACAGCACACGTGTTTAGCTCTTACAAATTATTAGTCATCATTACTACATACACAAAACTGACAAAGTCTAACTATAATAGCTTAAATTAGTGGTGAGTATACAGTACCATGCCGTAAAGTCAACACTAAGGGCTACTGCCTATGACAGTCCTCAGTTACAGAGGCTATGATGATCAAGTTTGAGAGCTCTTTGGTGAGAGAACTCACTACAGAGGTAAGCTCACCTTGTTTCCTCTCCACCTTTGCTCAGTCATTCTCGGGTTTGTTTCTAGCCTCTTTCCCAGAGAAAGTATCTCATCTGCTCCGGTGATGTTTATCTTGTTTCTGGTTTTGCCAGGTATGCTGCTTCTTTGTTCAGCAGACATTCTGTCTGTTCCAAGCCCCAATCCCAAAGCAAGCTTTGTGTTTTCTTGTTCCTTACTCTCCTAATTCAGTCTTTGTTTATGTTTTCTGATGCTTCCTAAGTGTTTTCATTTGCCTTTTTTTTTGCCTATATGAATTTTTTTTGCCTTTTTGTTGGTCACATTGCACACATATTTATGTAAAATGGTTATACATCATGTCCAGCTATACCATTACAATATTACAAAATATTGAAATACTGTTGTTTCTTATACTGTTTTAGCAAAACTACATTTGATTTCAAAGCAAACTATTTTGAAATATGTACAGATTATGGAGTTTTAATTTATAGATGTGATAGGCCTGTGTTTGGGCTACATATTGAATAATTCTAATCTACAACTCATTAGAATTAGGATGTCTTAATGTGCTATACTCTCGCAAGTATGTAGTTCTTTCTTAAAATTTCCTAGTTCTTTCCTAGAATTTCTGCAATTCAGTAGTTTCACAAACTCTTCTGGAGCAGCTGTTGGCCATTGATGTATGTATATATAACACAAACATAATGTCCTTAAATCATTAATTAAAACTTATTCATATTCAAAAGTTACATTAGAGGCGATTGCAACTTGTCAGACTATTTCTTATCCTTTATTTGTGTTTGTATGTCTTCTAACAGAGTGCATGTACATGAAAAACAGATTTTCAAGGCCACACATTGCATAGAAACCGAATTTGCAGTTCTCAAAGCTTGCAAACCAACACTACTTTCCTCACCTTCCTTGTTCATCCCTGGCAGGAAGATCAAGCATAATATATGGATTTCCTCTATCTTCTCCACATGGCTGAATCCCAGAGGCTTTCTAATCTGCACTCCCTTATTCCTGTTATTCCCTCGTCTCATAAAGGGTTCTCCAGTCCTGGTGTGTATGATCCAAATTCCACTCTTTTAATCACTGACATCTAGAACAACCTCTTTTACATCTGTTGTGATCTCTGTCGTGACAACATGTCACAATGTACCTGCCCTGGCCTTACACACTTCCATAACTATCTACTAATCAAGCTAAATGTACAAATACAAATACTTAAATATTCATAAAATATAAGGATGCAACTGTTTTCTTCCTCCCTATATCACAGCAAATAGAGAGCAAACACAGCCTTTAAAACATACAGAGCAAGGAATCAAGAAACAAGAGTAACAGGCTAGAGCACTGAGATGTTCAGGTTGGGATAAATAAGAATAGGCAATGATGAAGGCCCACTGAATCATCTGGAAGAAACTTAATTATTGCTTGACTTTATTTAAACAGTTCCTACCTAACAAGAGTGTACTCAATTATATGCTTAAATCCCATGCCTACGTATTTTGCTAAATTGCACAGTGCTAGTGTACATGTGTTTGGCAGAGTAGACAAGGATATTTTTAACTAAACAGATTTACATCAGAAAATGCCAATTTATCTGAATCATTCTTCTCCATACTAAGAGCAAAACAGTTTTGATGAAACAGTAATTGGAGAAAAAGATAGTCAAACAGATCAAAGCAGCCTAGCAGATATCGCTGCAGGTCATAAAATGAGCACGAGTGGAAACATCTTGGGGTGCATTCCTTCCCCCTCAGCCCCCACCAACTGCATTCTGGGGTCCCAGCAGGGAGGGGCGGCAAGTGCCACCCAAAACGTCTCATGACACAAAGGGCTGTTTTGTGTCTTCAACCTCACTGTCTACTTTGCTGTTGTCACTAACATCAGTCACATCAACCAGTGGGGAGTGTGAGTGAACCTGCTTCAACCAGTCCCAACCAGCCAAGATTGCCCCAGTCCTTGAGGAACACCTTTCCTGTCCATGCTGGGGCTGCACTGCCACCACCACCACTGGAACCACAGCAGGAGGGAGTGAGGAGGGGTGGTGGTTTTAAGAATTACCCAAAAGCAGTATTCTACAAATTCTGCCCATCATCCTTCATCCTTTAATGTTTTCTTAGACTTCTGTTTTCCAAAAAGAGTTCCTGAAGCCAGTCGCAGTGTACACAACTGATGAGTCTCTTCATACTTTTGATAAACACTGCACTTTCAAAAATTAAAAAAAAAAACAAACAAAAAACCAACACAACAAAACCAACAAACTGAAGGGCCGGGATATGTTAAAGGGTATATCCTGACAGACATTATTCTTAAAACAGGATGTCTCAGCAGTGTATTTCTCTTTATATAAAGTAGTTGTAGGACTTTAAACAAGTGGGGTTTTGCAATGAAAACACTAAAATCTTCACAAATGTTCTGTCTCTGAAGCTCGTATTCTTTGGAGCTCTTCTGACTTCATGAATCAATTTATTGATGAAGAAAGAGAATATTTTACTCTCCAAAGTCTTAGAGGATGAATTACTGGTCTCACTACTGAAATAAAACAGCTTGGGGAAACACAAATATTAGTACCCTCCAGTGATGAATTTTGCTTGTCCTGGAGGTTCTTTTGATGATTTTGTAATTTGAATTACTAGAAGCACCAAAATGCTTTCTAAGTATTTGTTTCTTGCTGTAAAATCTCCTTTCTAAACTATATCATTTGCCTCCTTATGAATGTCCACATGAAGCTAATTGGCAATCATACTGCTGATTAAGAGATTTTAGTTTTAGACTTGGATAAAGTTTCCTTATTTTTCAAGTGGGTATGATCAGTGATTAGCAAGCTCACTCAGCTCCTGAAGTTTCCAATTAGGGTCTTCTTAAAGATGGAGGAAAAAAAAACCTCTTCCGTATTTGTCTCTTGAAACAGGTGAAAATGTTGGAAGATAGCTCTTATAGAACAAACACTTAAAAGATCCACACCTCACCCCCCCCCCACACACCCCTTCCAGTTTTAAGTTCAGAGCACAATTTTACTGCTAAATTAAACTATGGCGTATCTTTGCTCGAAGATTCATATAAATTTTATAGAAATGCTGAAGAAATATTATGCTTAATTGCTATAGTAGTTGGTAGTTTATAAATATTGTAGGTTTTTTAAGACTTAAATTGATAAGACTGTGATGAAAGCTATTCATCTAGTGCAGAAGTAGCATCGAATTGAATCATAGTTTCCCAGAGTGATGGAAGTTGGAAGGGATCTTCAAGGATGGGGACTCCACAATCTCTCTGGGCAACCTGTGCCAGTGTTCAGTCACCCTCACAGTATAAAAGTGTTTCCTGATGTTCAGAAGGAACGTCCTGTGTTGCAGTTTGTGTCCTTTGTTTCTTGTCCTGTCACTGAGCACCACTGAAAAAAGCCAGTCTTCCCCTGCTTAGATTTTTTAATTGAAAAATTTTACTAAAATATAAGTAAGATCTGATTAATACATTTTTAGCGCATTTAAGAGATTTGTTTCTCTGTTTCCTTGCATTAGCTGTGAACATCTCTGGTTATTCACACACATGCATACACTCACATACGGGCCCATACATACTTATTGTTCTTCTACTTCCTTTTTTTTTTTTTTTTAATTAGTTATGCAAGATTACATGAGCCAGTTTGATTTTTCCAATTAAAGAGCTTCAGGGATAGCCACTCTGCCAAAGGGAATGCTTCTGGAAGCTTCCAGCAGACCCTGGTGGTAACAGCTACTGTTAGTTTTTTCTTGATTGGCACATTAATGATTGTAAGATGTTTCCTGATGTGCTGGTTCTTGGTTAGAAAAAGGGCCTGCCCTATCATATGTCTCCAATCCAGGTGGCTGATGGTGTAGAAGGCTGACCTGAGAAGGGTGGCATGTGGCTCTTAGCTAGTAAGTTGGAGCCAAGAAAACACAAGTACCTATGAGAGATTTGGCAGCTGTGGGGCTGGGGGATATGAAGGAAATTCTAAAATTTTCCAGATACTATAGGAGAGTATGAAAACAGTGTTGATGTGCCCCTGTCTTGGTTCCTGGCACTGAGTGGAAGAAGCACCTCAGCACAATCAGAGAGTTTGACTCAGATGGTTCTTTAAAGGTGGCCCTTTGCTGGACTGGGAGGGAGTCCAGCAAAGGGCCACAAAGATCCTTAAGGCACTGGAGCATCTCTCTTATGAGGAAAGACAGAGCAGATGAGGATTCTTTGGCCTATAGAAGAAAAGGCTCAGGTAAGACCTAATTAATGTGTATAAATATGTGAAGGGAGGGTGCAAAGAGGACAGAGCCAGGCTCTTTTCAGTGGTGCCCAGTGACAGGACCAGAGGCAGTGGGCACAAACTGAAATACAGGAGGTTTCTTCTGAACATTAGGAAACAGTTTTTTTTACTATGAGAGTTATTGAGCACTGGCACAAGTTGCCAGAGAGGTTTTGGAGTCTCAGTCCTTGGAGGTATTAAAAAATCTGTCTGGACATGGTCCTGGGCCACTGGCTGAGCAAGTGGGTTGAACCGGATAACCTCCAGAAGTCCCTTTCAACTTCAAGTATTCTGGAATGCTGTTATTCAAACCATGAGATACCCTTAAGGCAGTGGCCTCTCTGTGGGACTGAGGACCAGAGTGGTGCCACTTACAGAAGACATAGTCTGATCAAGACTTTGTGTCATCAAGTGCTGGATGAAATAAAAATTCTGTGTACTATCAGGAGGATAAACAGTTGATCACATGTATTCACAGTGACTCTGCAGAGGTGAGAGCCTGAGTCATAGAATGTAGTGGAAGCGGAACAGCTAGAGACTATACCTGAATGAGCAGTGGACAGGGATACACATCTGCTCCAACAGGTGACACCACACAGCAGGGACACCTACACCACTGGTTTAACTCCAGTAGCTAGAACCATTCACACCAGTTGCCCCAGTAGCTGACACTTTGGACACAATGTCTATAGGACCCTGCCTACATCCAAAGAGATAAGGCCCCTTCAACTATTGATGCTAGGACTCCCATGCACTCTGGTAGCTGATACCAAATGCCACCGACAGGTTCCACTCATATATATATGTACTGGTCTTGCCAGCAGCTGACACTTAGTCCTTGCAGCACATATACACAGGGAATAGAGAGTGACATTACATAAAGAGACTTAAGAAAATATTTAATAAGAAGGTATAAGAAGACTGGATAGACTGCAGTGATCAGGCATGGGGCTCAGCCAGACAAGTGTACTGTTAGTTCCTGTTTACATGCAGTCGGTCCCTTTTCTACTCACCCTCTTTTTTCCTCCCTGCTTCCCCTTCCTTTGCACAACTTTTTCTGGCTTTTACAGCTCTATCAACTCCTAAACCTGTCCTAGTTTGGGGTACCCCTGGTTTACAGTCTTATCAGTCACAAAATCCGGAAGATCTCCCTGGAAGTGTACCTGTAGTTTCTTGATAGTCAATCAATTTCTGTCAGTAGTGAAGTTTGTTTCTTGTTATTGTCACCACATTTTTTTTTTTTTTTGTCAGGTCTGTGTGTCTCTGTATCTTGTTTCTGGGTTTTTTTGTTTGTTTGGTTTTTTTTTTTTTTTTTTTTTTTTTTTTTCATTGAAAAATATCCTTGATCAGACATTCTTAAAGGAACAAAGAGTTTTCTTCCACATACCCTCACATAATTCTTAGGAAAGTTACTTCATGGGAGAAAATAGTTGAAGAAAGATAATGCATAAGATTACTAAGAGCATGAGGCAGTAGGTGATCTTACAGTGTTTATATACTCTCCAAAAAAAAAAGAACCAATGTCAGTCAAAGCCACATACACGCATGAAGGGAACAGGAAGATCCCCTTATAATGACACGGTGTCAAAACATAGCCCTCCAGCACAACTTTGTTAGGGTAATATCTGTATCCTTATTTGTCATATTGGTGGAAGCCTTTATGCAGAGTTACCTAGTAATGTGTCCTCTGACCATGTTAATTCTAGAAAAAAAAAAGGTGCTTTAAAACCATTAACTACAACATTTACAAAAGTTAAGATTTCATTAAGAAAAAGAGATTTAAATTAAACTAATTACTGAGACTGACAGTAGAAGGCTGATCTTAACACAAGTTATTTGCACCAGTTAGTAAAAAATTAAGATAAGCTTAATTCTCTTATTACAAATCAAATAAAATTTCATATAGCTAAAGCACAGCAAAATTATTATAATATAATGAAAAGACTTGGCAGAGGTAAATTAAAACTATATTGAGTTTGTATTATCCAGAGTATTTCACTTAGAATTAATCACATCCAGTTGAGGACTTTGCCATCTCCCACCTCCCTCCATCAGAAAAGCACAATCCCCTCACCACAAACACACAGACGAATGTTTTACAGCATCAGAAGAATTGGAGAACAACTTTCCCTAACTTGAATTACATTTTAATTTGCATTTAAAACTGTATGCAGCATAGCATTCTACATCTGTGTCTGAAGCATTTTGAGTTTTCTGCTTACAAGAGGTGGCCAGCCATTGACTTTTATAGACCAGAATCATAGAATAGTTTGGATCGGAGAGGACCTTTAAAGGCCATCTAGTCCAACCTCTCTGCAAGAAGCAGGGACATCTCCAACCAGATCAGGTTGCTCAGAGTCCCATCCAACCTGACCTTGAATGTTTCCAGGGATGGGGCATCTATCGCCTATCTGGGCAGCCTGTTCCAGTGTTTTACCACCCTCAGTATAAAAAATTTATTCTTTGTATGCACTCTAAATCTACCCTCTTTTAGTTTAAGATCATTACCCCTAGTCCTGTCACAACAGGCCCTACTGAAGAGTCTCTCTCACTCCATCTTTCCTGTGGGCCTACTTGAGGTACTGGAAGACTGCTATAAGGTCTCCCCAGAGCCTCCTCTTCTCCAGGCTGAACAGCCCTGACTCTCTCAGCCTGTCCTCATAGGAGAGATGCTCCAGGCCTCTGATCATCTTTGTGGTTTCCAGTATATACTTAATAAAATAAAATGGTCAGTGTATCATAACAGTTTATCTTCCCATTTTCCTGCTTTCCGTATATGTGTAAGGTGTTCTTGAAATATCTGAAATATCTGATGACTACTGGATATTTTGTCAGAAACAAAACATAGTTGAAAAGCAAGTTGACAGTCCCAGTCATTTTTAATATGGGCAGCCATTATGATCATTCATGAGCTGAAACTGAAGTAAACACTATTGTTTTTTTCTGGGCTGAGGTAATGTTTTCATCTTTGTGAAAGTGAACAGCTTCATTATGAAAATATAATTACTGGAGTTATCAAATATTTATCACTTTTTTTTTCTCATGATAATCTAAGCTCGTATCTTTTCCTTGTCTCTTCATTATTTTTGTTTAAGTAAATGGAACAGTATCAACATACCAGAAAAGGCAGGAAAGTGGGTCTAATCAACAGTTCTTAGATTTGAATTTATGTAGTTTAGTAATTTAAGTAAGAATATCTTTTTCAGAGAGAGACTGGCAGAAGCAGAATATAATTGAGTCTCTTGTAATTGAGTTGCTTTGCTCCAAATAAAAAGACTAGGTTTAACTCCATAAATGAAATGAATCTTTGGATCATACATGAATTTACATCTTGTTATCTCGACCATCTGGCATCTTAAATATTTACAAATAGAAAATGCTTCTAACAACATTAGAGTTTGCAGGTTTAGAATTTTTGAATAAAATATTTTAAAAAAATAGTATGTTTAGTTTAGATTATGGGATAAACGCAAACAGATCTACTTACAAATACCCAGAAGACTACAAAGCAAAAAAAAAAAAAGTAGTATATTTTGCTTTGTTTTACTTTATGAAATGCAAATTATATTTTATTCAAAATACACCACAGTTAAAGCAGCAGGCAGTCTTCAAATCTATGAAACTTAGAAACAATAGAAGTATTTTTAATGAATATTTATTGCACATTGATGATATATAAAAATTTGTGTGAAAACACATCATAATATGAGTTTCTGTAGATAAAATGGATGAGATATATTAATGGTTTATTTACTTACTTGTTTCTAGTTTAAAGTAATAATTTCAGAAAAGAAAAATAAAATTCACTGCTTTGTAGTGGTGTAGTAATTTCCATATAGCATAGTAGCTAAACACTTAGAAGCATGAATAGCAATGTTAGCTGAGCATAATCCAAAGAACACTTAAAATGATTTCATTGCTTCTTAAATTGTTAGTCCAGGCTCAAGAGTATTGTGTCTTGTCTCCGCTGCAGTGAATGAAAATTTACGTATACCTGTAGTAAATGACAAACATCATTCTGAAAACCTAACTTGTACAGCAGATACATAATATTTTCTAAACATCTGCATTTAAGCCTCGTGAGTGGGAGCCCAATATGCTTAACTTCAGTGCAGCTATGTGAGAGGCACTTTTCTAAGAAGACTACGAATGTCGAGGGCTAAGTTCAGTTGCCTTTGCCAGCTAGTGTCCGTGAGTGTGCTGAGTGGATTAGCTGTGTGATGTTGGAAGACACAATAAAGGTCCCAGAGAAGACCTTACCTTTCTGGAGTTGCAGCTGGGGTTTGACTGGGATATATTAGATCACCTCGAGTGATTCTGGATCCCTGTGTATGTTCACCTTAAAACAAGCCCCGCATCTTGCTGAAGCAAAACAGTCAAATGCTTCTGGAAATATTTGGCTATACTAGCCAATAATACATTGCATGATTCATTTTTATCTGACTTGAAAGATTTATTTTCCTATTTCTACTATTTAATTCTTTCAGCAACTTTGAAAAAT
The DNA here is from genome assembly GCA_009806455.1 of Tetrax tetrax. Taxonomy (NCBI): domain Eukaryota; kingdom Metazoa; phylum Chordata; class Aves; order Otidiformes; family Otididae; genus Tetrax; species Tetrax tetrax. The sequence continues at coordinate 827,760 of WHYT01017487.1, forward strand.
GTGGTCACTTTGAAGGTAACTTTTCCAATTAACAAAGATGCTTTAAAAAAAAAGCCTATTTTGAGTCACCTTTGTTACAAAAACTGATGGATCTTTTAAGAACACTTAAAAAGGAAAAAAAAAAAACCATGACCTGAAGTCTTTCAGCTTCAATTAAATAATGGATTTTCTTGCATGAATATGAAATGTATTTTAGTACAACAGCAAAAAAAAAAAAGAAGATTATTTGAGAAGATTGTTTATTATACCTAATGGAATATTAGACATTTATTTTAAAAATCGTTGCCGCTATCCTGTCTGAATGATTAAAGATGTATTTGTTGCCGTTGTTTAAAATCACTGTGGTGAAATGAAAATGGAATAGGACTGTGATTAATGAAAAAGGAGAATAAAAATACTGGAGTGATCTCTCCAAGACTATCAGTCAGTTAAATCTAAAAGTTAATATAGCCCTGAAATAACTGTGGCCATCAATAAAAAATGTTTTTGAAAACAAGTATATTTCGAACTCTGGCATCAGCTGTCAGTTTACATTTAAGATTTCCATAGTAGGTGAAGATCTACTAGGACAAAAGCTGACATAGTCTGCAACCTTCTTGTATCATGTCATTATCCAAGGTCAAATTGAGGTCAACATGATCCTGGCAAGGCTGGCCAGCACCAGTGTTTTACACTAAGCATCACAGAAGGAGTCAGGTACATTCATGTCCTAAACAGAAAGGTGATGCTTTCCATTGAAGTGGGCTGAATAATCAAAGGAGTCTTATCATTAAGACAACTTTGTCACACATGAATATGACTCATTTACTTTTTGAAGTATTGCGATCAGCATGAAAATAAAATTAAAATGAAGTAACAAAAACCTAGATGACTCTTCACAAACAAGGACGAAAACATCATCAATGGAAAGAAGATGCATGTGACAAGTATAGACTTAAAAATAAACAAGTATTTAGGAAATAGTACATATACAGAAAGCTTAGTCTGAACCAGAAATTGCAGAGCAGTGTGACTCTGTGAATGTTTGTTTGTTCTGTAAGCAATAAAATTGACAGTCTTTTCAGAGTAAGCAAATAACAGAAAATAAATGTTTTCCTGAAGTTCACTTGAAGCCTAAAGGGATGCACTGTTAAAACAAGCTATCTTTCATTCCTTTTAGCTCTGACTTGTATTCCACAGAGAATTTTTTTCTCAGTTGTGAGTACAAAATACAATATGATGAGATCCCAACTTCTTCTCCACAGGTTTTATTTATTATTAGGAGTGGAGGCATCAATTCTTAATGTTGAACATGTCACCTGAGACAGACGTTTTCCTTGGAGTGAAAGGATTTCAAGAAAGACATTTTGGGGCATCTGGAAAAAAAAAAAAAAGAAAGCCCAGAGATTTTTAATAAAAATTTACTCTCTCAGTTACAGCATTAGCTTTTTCTTTAAAGAAGTCTCCAAGCTTCCTAGTATCTTTCAACAATGGCACTTGTCAGCTTTGTCTCCACTGGAGACATGTTTGATTTTTATGTTACTTCTGTAGTATTGTTGCAGAAAAATATTGTTTGGAAAATACTAGGAATGAGCTTAGGTCAGAAAGAACACCTGTTATTTTAAATTATAGAGGATGAAAATATGCACTGTTGCCAGTTATTAATAAATATAAACCAATGCTCCTAAGGAGACATCTTAAAAATATATAAAGAAGGTTAAGTATATTTAGAACAGTAGAATAAGACTCCACTAAAAAATAAAAATAAGTCTGCCTTGTATTGCTGAACTATCTTCTTTTTTTTTTTTTCCCAAAATAATTAGTAAAACAATGCAATAAATTAACATGAATGGGCTGGAAGTTGTAATGAACATATTTTGTTAAATGTTTATCTATATCTGTCTTTACTAACGTAGAAAATCTTTCAGCTAATGATTTTAAATTAGCATAAAGAAAGTTTATAAAAGATTAAATTACTCTCATTCATAAAAAGTACTTGAAGAATATAAGCAGCTAAGAAGAAAAAAAATTTCTAGAAATATAAATCTGAAAAAATACAATTTTTTTTAAGTATAAAACAGAATCATGGGGATGAAGCATATCATTAATCAATTGAGCCTGTTATACATAATTTATAATTTTGGGGTTTAGGAACTGATTTTCCAATATATTTAAATTAGAAAGATTAAAAATGTCATCTATCATTTAATTACATTCAATGATATATTTAAAACAAAACAAGACAAGACATAACAGAACAGTATGAACAAATGTAATACCTGTTCATCATGCCTGATATTTAGCAGACATTTGGACTGCAAATAAAGTGTATTTGCAGCTTCTTTTAACTTTACTGAGTGTAATTCCAAAAGTTTATTCAAGTATGTGATTATAATCCTATATTCTCCTTTTTTCTTTCTGTACTGTCCAGTAAACTAGTTATTTTGATCATCTTTGTCTCCTCATCAGCAATATAAAAGAGGTGTTATTTGCATTGCTTGAGAAAAAGCCCAACCATTAGGCTTGCAGTTTCCTGCACCTTTTTTCTTTTCTTTTTCACAAGAGGCCCACTTCAGCCTGTAGATTTGATATACATGAATGAAATTTTTATGAATTTATATGAATGAGTTTTTATTAAAGTTTCCATTAGGCAAGGACAATTAATATTTTTTTTAAACAGAATCTTACTTGAGCAACCCAAATTACTTTGTTTAAACAATGCATATCCTGCTAATGACTGTACCCTTGAAGAGAAACCAAGAGACTGATGAAAAAAAAAGAAACATCTTGCCCCAGAATGTGTCAAAAGCCGATGTCAAAAGGAGCATGAAGTAAGCAAGGATCTGCATGGGAAAGGGAGAACCAAGATAGGCAAAGAGTAACATAGCAGACATGACGCTGAAAGAACAGGGCGATGCCATAAATCTGCCAGAACAAAGAAACTCCAAGATAGGCTCAAGGAGAGCAGACCTACTGAAGAAGCCCAAACAGATAAGTTGGGATCCAGAGCATGAAAACATTTATGAAACTAAGGGGATGTATATCCTTGAAGGTGCATAACATCAATAAAGATTGCGAATGGTCAACAAAATTCTGCTAATTAGTGTCCTCAAAGTGAACTCTCTCATTATAATACGAAAACCACACCTCTAGTACTAAAATCGCCCCCTCTTCAGATAAAGACCTCTACTCACTGAGCATGCGCAGTAAATTTTGTAAGTGTTGTATCTTTAAACTAACATTAAAAAAAAAACCAACAAAAAAACAACTCACCACTTGTAGTTATGTAGGCATGACCAAAAGATGAAACTGTTATTCTGAATTGTAAAGTGCTATTATAACCAAGAGTGCTAGCTTTGAAGATTTACCCCTAGCACCTATCTATCTGCAGAAATGAAATAAATAAATACCTGTACTCTATGTGTAAGATTGGCATACTGCACATTGGGTAAATGAACCCAGATTTGGGACAACAACTTGGGACACTAAACATTTCCCCTTTTCCTATTCATTCCTACTGTTAGCTTAGTGGCTAGTGCACTTGGGAAATGGGAACTACAGCTTCTATTACTTTCAGTTACAAAAGGACAAGAATCCATGTTTCCTCTCTGTATATAAGTGCTTTAAATCTACAGTTCAAAGAGGTTGGAGAAAATACCATTGCTGTAACGTGTCAATGCAGATGTATGTTGCAGCTGTGTTTAACTTGGTACTTCTAGCAAATATGCTTTTGTACCATGTCAGTGTAGTGTTAAGCATGCTAATAACATGTTTATTGAATGACATCTTTCTGTGACTTTGGTATTTTCATCCTGAACTAAAACTATAATTGACATTTTATTACAGCTTTACTCCTAAATACTTGAACTAGGCACTTTAGAATGCTCAGACTGAACATCTAAGTTTATGTGCCAAGGAAACTTTCAGACTAACCAGAGAAGGATTGATTAATTTGCAGACTTCCACAACTTGATGATACTGGACTGCTGTTTCTGCTGCATCAGATATGAGGATATATATACTGCCTGAACTCTTTTTTTTTTTGCATGTGTTAAAATGTAAGAAAATTCTGAAAGTCTAAATTTTGGTGTATATTTATATAAGTAGATCAAGAGCTTCTAATCTTAACAGATGCAATTAAGCACAAATGCTAGTAACTGATAACAACAACAAAAGTAACAACAACAATATAATAATGTAATAGCTATTATTTCTGCTACTGTTTTTGTTATTATTAAATAGCAGTATCTTTACTAAGTTTAAACTACTGTGTAATAAGGAGAAAATTTTTCTCACTAAGGCGTTTACTTGATTTTTTCAAAGGAAAAAATCTTACATGTAATTGTTTGTTGAGCTGTCTTAGCAACATCATGTTGGTTGAATTCTCTTAGTAACAAGAACACATTTGTTTTAAATATGTATCACTCTGTTCTGGGAGAAGGAATATTTAATTTATCTGAAAATACTGTATCTACAAATATCTAGTTTCACAAATCTGCAAGATGTGATAAAATAGACATGATGATTCAAAAGGATATTTTAAAATAGTTTGTGAATATAAAAATAAAATTTTGATTCTAATCTCATTATAGAAAAAGTTGTGATAACTTTTTTTTTCTTTTCATAATCGTGGCCCTCCTCTGGACACTCTTCAACAGCTCCATGTTTTTCTTATGTTGGGAGCTCCAGAGCTGAACGTAGTACTCCATGTGGGGTCTCATGAGAGCAGAGTAGAGGGGAAGAATCACCTTCCTTGACCTGCTGGCCACACTTCTTTTGATGCAGCCCAGGCTGTGGTTTGGTTTCTGGGCCGCAAGGGCACATTGCTGGAGTCCACCAGCACTCCCAAGTCCTTCTCCTCAGGGCTGCTCTTGACCTATTCTCCACCCAGCCTGTATTTGTGCTTGAGATTGCCCTGACCCATATGCAGGACCTTGCACTTGGCCTGGTTGAACTTCATGAGATTTACACAGGCCCACCTCTCCAGCTTGTCAACATCCCTCCGGATGGCATCCATTCCCCTCAGCGTGTCGACCACACCACACAGCTTGGTGTTGTTGATGAACTTGCTGAGGGTGGACTTTGTCTCATTGTCCATGCCACTGACAAAGATGTTAAATAAGGCCACTCCCAATATCATACCCCTCATATATACATACCCCCCATATATACATTACATTTCTATTATTATTTTATAGAATTTGCATCTAACTTCAAGAATGTTAGAAGAATCAACCATTTGATACATTCTATGTTGTGTATTAGCATTACTGAGTTGGTTTTGTTGTTGTTGTTGTTGTTGTTGTTGTTGTTGTTGTTGTGTTCTTTTGGTTTTGTTTTAATATTATGTAAGGTAGAATTATCTGTAATTGTACCAGCTTTGTAGCAGTATAGAAGTTCATGATAAACAGAGTTTCGAATTTAACTCTTTCCTCAAAAAAGCAGGACAAAAATGGAAACAATTTAGGTTCTTTTAGTTGCAGTTTATGAACAAAGTAGAAAAATGCAAAAGTTGTTATATACCCTACAGAGCTCTAAGACAGCTAAATCAAATTTTTACAAGCATCAGATAATCCACTTATCATGTGAAAAACAGAACAAAATTCATAATTTTTCCATTAATATAAGGCTATATAAGTACAAAGCTGTTTATTAAATAGCAGCTTCTAAACAGTTTTGTCATTTCTGAAAAATATGCCACAGCACTTGTTTACTGAAATAACATTCTTTACAAAGCAACGAGTAGATAGGGAAATTACTTTTTTCAAGCCCTTGTATAGCGACATCTGAGTTCTTTAAAGTTAAATTAAATTATTCCTCTGGATATTAATTATATTTTTGCAAACATTCTGCCAGGAATCAGTAATCTCAATGCATTATGGATGAATAATTACAAACACCTTTGCTATGTGATTTTTAATATGCAGTTTAGAAAACACCCTTTTTTAAGGTGTGACATTTCTTGTCCACATGAGAGAGGTATCATGAGTCTGATGACCTTGAGAGGGCTAACTGCTTAAAAATAATTATTATACTATGTTTGTGATGCAGTCAATGAATTTCATAGCCTTCCCATTAGATATCCAGGAATGCTAGTATTCCTGTAGAACCAGTTAACACAGAATGTTTGTCTTCTAACTTTCAGGATTTATTCAGAAGAAACACTAAGATTTATCACAATTATAGTTGCTGTCTGTTTAATCTTCTATTAAAATTTAATTTGTATGTTCTATTGCTTGCGATTAAAACCCATTTTGCTTTGTTTTTTCCTATTCTTTTAGAAATATATGACAAACAGTGGTATTGTAAATAAAACTAGAGTGTGTAACACCCTTGCTGTCCTCAAAAACTCACCTACATTTCTTAGAATCTGACCGTAACTTGGAAGAAAAGAAAATAATCAGATATTTGGAAAATTGGCAACTTTTGTTTAATACTAAGATGCTTTCATTTGGAACATCGCAAATGAAGTCTGCTCTTTATGATTGACTTTTAAAGCACATTATGTTCCACTGTGTATATTTTCTTTGTAACATGGTCAGTATATTGAAATTTGCCACTATTAGTGGATGACAGAATTCAATAGGAAACCTATTCTGTAAGAATAACTTCTTAAAATAGACAAACCAGCCAGAAATATTGGTTAGTTCAGAAATTTCAATGTAATAATCAGTTTTCTACTTTCCTTTATTTTTTTTTTCTTTATTTTGTTAATTCTGTTTATTTGCTTTATTTTAAAACTAATTTTACTGTAAATTATTTATGTATTAATATTTATAATTATAATAATAATTATTATTAACCCATTTTACTTTAAAATGTACATTATTTATTAAAAATCCAACAAAGAATGACCATCCATACTAAGAATGGTAACCATAGCATATATAATAAAACTTGAATCTACATTTGATTTTATAGAATAATAAAGTAAGATCAACTAATTGTACTGCATTTGAAATGTATAAAAATGACCCAATATGGACCCAAAAGTGAAGAAGAAAAAAAAAACCCCAAAACCCAAACATACTAGAAGAGATGAATTGCTTTGACTGGGCAATATAGAATTTCTTCTGAGGTTAAAGTTACAAAACAAAAAAATATTTTTTTTTTCAATTAAAAAGATACTGAAACAAATTAGATAAGTTGTGTAACAGAGTTAACTCTATGTAATATATCTTACTGCTATACTGCTATTTTGCCGTATGTTTCAGAGTTTTGCTTCAGCCAAGTCTTTACTTAGGTTTAGTTTGCTACAAAAGGAAGATTTTTTTTTTTTTAATGACTTTCCATCAGAATGGAATGTCAGCAGACTCACCGCTGGCCAGGGCCAAGCCAATTGGTGACAGAATGTTCAGTTATAACAGTTCTGTAATAATGTATTTAAGAAGGGGAAAAATAAAAAAAAACAAAAAAACAGGGGCAGGGAGGGGGAGATGTGAGCCTTGTGGGCCTTGCGGCCCTCACCCTCTTGCCTCCCGTCTGGGCCCAACTCAACCCAGCCCGGCTGCAGGAAGTGAAGAAAGGAGATGTGAAGAGAACCTGAGAGGTGTCCACCTGAGCCGATTGTGAAGAATTTCTTGTGAGAGGAACTGCTGCAGACGCCAAGATCAGTGAAGAAGAAGAGGGAGGAGTAATGCTGCCCCTGCCAAAGATTCCTTGCAGCCCATGGTGAAGACCATAGTAAAGCAGGCTGTCACCTTGCAGCCCATGGAGGTCCACGAAGGAGCAGATATCCACCTGCAGCCCGTGGAGGACCCCACATCGGGGCAGGCAGATGCCTGAAGGAAGCTGTGGCCCATAAAGGGCCCATGCTGGGGCAGCTTATTCCAGAGGGACTGCACCACATGGGTGCTCTGAAGCCGGAGCAGTTCATGAAGGACTGTAGCCTGTGGGAGGGACTCCATGCTGGACCAGGGAAGGAATGTGAGGAGTTCTTCCCCCAACAAGGAAGGAGCGGCATAAAGCAACAAGTGATGAACTGACCATAACCTCTATTCCCTCTTCCCCCTGGTGCTGCTCAGGGAGAGGAAGGAGGTAGAGATAATGAAAATGATGTTTAAGCTGGGGGAACAGGGAGGGGTGTGGAGAAGTTAGTTTGTTCATTCTCATTATCCTGCTTTGATTTTAATAATAATAATGCATAAATAAACAGTTTGCCTCAATTTGAGTCTGTTTTGCCCCTAATGGTAACTTTAAGGATTTTTCCCTGTCGTTATTCAAACCGTGAACCTTTTTTGTTGTATTATCTCTCCCTATTACCTCAGAGGGTGGGGGAAGTGAGTGAGAGGCCACGTAGCTTGGTCCCGAGTGGGGTTAAACTACAAGTTTGCTCCTAGGATTGTTTTGTTTGATCTTTGTTGCTGTGGCCAGGACCCTGACCTTTGTCCTTTTCGATAAATTTCTTAATCTTTAGAATATACAGTCATCACTGAGTGTTCCTTTTTTTTTTTCCTTTTTTTTTTTTGTCCCTAATTTAGGAAGTTGTAGTAGTAGAATTAGTAGTAGTAGTAGGCATATAAACAGCACAATTTCAAAGACATAGATGAAAAATTACCATCTTCACACCATATCTTTCCCAAAAGAGTATATTAAGTAACCTATTAGTTAGGGCAACACACTTTGACCTGCTACATCTGAGGAAGATGAATCTATAGCTCATGCATTTTAAAAGTGCTTTACTCAGAATACTATTATATTCCAGAATGACACGTAAGAAGTACAACAACATTTTGTGGAGAAATTAATCTTGTTAGGGGACACAAGATGTAACATGAGAACGCCTTCCTAATTAAGCCCTTCAATGGCTTTGCTCTTAATTCCTGCATCCAAATAAAACATTAAGAATGTAGTGGTAAATAACTTAGCACTTTCAAAATGGAACAAATTAGACCATGTGCAGAATGCCTGCAGAAAACTCAACTGCAAAAGAAACTTAATGGGCAACACTAGGATTTGCTACTGTGACCTGGTCTCAGATCTATGATAGAACTGCAGTGCTAACAGAAGAGGCACATACACTGCTCCCTGGCCTTGAAGTCAAACAAGACTGCTTCACATCCTCTGTAAGCAGGGCTAACCCACTGTACAGTACCTGAGTTGGAGAAATCTAGTTGGTAAGATTCAGAGCAGAGCCAGGAAGCACCCAAAGGATGAAGTTGTGCAGAAGACTGGGTTCTAATGATTTAATATTCTTTCTCCTTTCTTTCATTTAGCAGTGCAGATATACCCATTGATACATGACTAGTGGTTTAGAATGTATGTGTTTTGGTAGTTTTGTATATACCCCAAACACCTATTTCTTCACCGCCCTGTGTAACTCACAAGCCGTGAGCTTTGCTGCAGATTTTGGCCTACTGCAACTTTTCCTGCAGAGCTTGATTTCTTGGTTAACAGTGCAGGGCCTTGGTTTTTTTCAGCTTTAAAATCACTTTGTTCTGATCTTGGTAAGCTAGATACAGTTACATGAAATACAGTTTTTTGAGATTACTGTCCTGCCAGCAAACCCGCTCCAGTCTGGGCTCCTCCATGGGTTCACAGGTCCTGCCAGGAGCCTGCTCCAGCGTGGGCTTCTCACATGGTCACAGCCTCCTTCCAGCATCTACCAGCTCTGGTGCAGGATCCTCCATGGGCTGCAGGGGGATCTCTACTCCACCATTAACCTCCATGGATTGCAGGGGGACCATCTGCCTCACCATGGTCTTCACCACGGGCTGCAGGGGAATCCCTACTCTGCCACCTGGAGCATCTCCTCCCTCTCCTTCTTCACTGACCTTAGTGTCTGCATAGTTGTTTCTCACATATTCTCACTCCTTTCTCCAAGCTGTAATTGTTGTAGGTTGGTTTGTTTGTTTGGTTGGTTGGTTGGTTTTTTTCCCCCCTTTTAAAAATATGTTATAATAGAGGCACTACCACCATCACTGATTGACTTGGCCCTGGTCAGTGGTGGGTTCATCTGAGCCGGCTGGCATTGGCTGTATCAGACGTAGTGTAAGCTTCTCACAGAAGCCACCCCTGAAACCTCCCCCCCACTACCAAAACCTTGCCACACAAACCCAATGCATTTGATCACACTTCACATCTATGTTTAAGGAAGCTTAATTTTGTCTTTAGAAGACATATATAACAGGTAGAGTACCGGTAGAGAATGACTCAATTCACTCAAAGATATTTTTTCAATGTTTGAAAGAAATAAGATGAATACCTTCATACATGCAGTTCCCATGGAAACACTTATGCTTTCAGGAAGGGTAGACCATAATTTTCTGCAGTAGTGTCTGCTTAAAGTTTGAAGGTATACGGAGAAATTAAGATACCCATTATGGACTCTTTCCTAAAAATATGTTTGAACAACATACATAAATTCTGTGGCATATGATGATAAACTATCTTTTTCTTTTTCCTTTTTGTCTTTTATCCTTTGACAAAAGGAGACATTTCATCTCCAATTTTGACCTTATTTTCAGTGACAGTCATCACAGAAGACACTGTGTTTACAAAGATTTGGAAAGCACATCGATTCTCAAATATTCCAGTAGACCTTTGGTTGAATTAAATTTTCAATGTCCACAGAGGAACTGGGGACATCTGAGCTTCTCACTTGAACTCTTTCATAATTAATTATAGTAACAGTCATTCCTGAGGTGCAATTCTATTTCATACTAAGACAGACATATGTGAAAGAACTGTAGAAGACTTGTTCAGACATGAATGTGTGCATTAAGCACATCTAAATCAAGTTAGATAAGTTATACCTGTTATGCCTTTAAAGATATCAGAATGTTTTTTTTTCCAGTCTCTGAGCTACTCTCAAGTTTATTTTTTATTGTTTTGTATGCTTTTTAAAAAATAATGTCACAACTGTTCGGATATTTTTTTTTTTTATGATGTGGAATGTTTGTAGGATATCACAATACTCATATTGGTTCTGCTGGTATGGCTATTCCATAAGAAACTTGATTTTGACACTTTCTTTGTACATATATGACTTATTTTAGGCTTGTTAGGACACTTACACATGCCTTTTTTTTCAGGGAGGGACACCATTGGTCTCCTCAGAGGAGCTTGTACTCACTGGACTTCTCTTTTTTGTCTGCATGGCTTGCTTGAGTGAAATGACTTGCTTTGTGATATTTCCTACATTATTTTCTCAATATTATTTTGTACAATACAATTCAAACCTATTGTAAAGTTGTAGCTGTAGCTTTTCCTCATAATTTCTCTTTAAGCACTTTATCTGAATGAATGCTTAGCTTTTCCCCCTTATCCCTACTTGTGAACATCAAATTATTGGTAACAACACTATTCTTCCCTGGTAATGCAGGTAATTAGTCATACTGGGCATTTCTATCTTCTTTTTAAATATTGTCTGTGCTCTAACTATACTAAATTTTCTATTCTGACGTTCACTTTTTCTAGCCAAGCCCTAAACTTCGATATGTAATGCCCTTTTGAAAATAAAACATATTTTGATCAATAGCTGCATCACCCACTCATCTGTTGCCTCAACAGCTCATGTCTTTTCAAGATATTTTTGGTGGAGCCTACTTGATTTTGAAAACAGTCCTTCAGTAGTGCTCTCCATTCTATCCCCCCCGCCATTTGTTTAATTGAACTTGTCATTGAAGGTCCATGATCTATAGATGACCCTTGCATTTTTACTTGACATTTATATTAGTAAATCAGCATTCTTCTATTTTTTCATTAAGCTTGTGAAACTCAGGAGCCTTTCTGAACTAGGACCCAGGTACACACGCCGGTGATTCTTCCCTGTCTTTTGAAGCAAGATCTAGCTGTATAGTACTTGTTCTTGCACTCTGCCCTCTGTAGAAAAGAAACTCAGGTATGTTGACTGGGAAAGCCCCATGATACCTTCTAACAGGTCTGTCTTCTAGACTTGAAGGCAATCAGGTACACTTCAGAGTGAACCAGTTGAACATTTTACATAGACGTGCAGTTATACCATCTTCTAAATATTACCGCTAAGCACAGGAAAGCTTCTTGGTTCAAAATCTGCGCAAAGCATACATTCACATTATTGTGTGAAATCTATACATAGGTTCATGTTTGTGTTTTGTTTCAGAGGACAGTCCTTATATTTGAGGAGGTCCAGAAGATAAACTCTTTATCAAGAAGCTTTCAAACACCATTTTCTCCAGTAGGTCTGAGCTTAGTAAGAATATTCAAAGTGAGCAAGATTCGTTTTCACAATCAGTTTATCTTCTTGTTTTAAATGACTGCAAAGACATGTGTACATGTACATATATGACTTGTAACATATAAGACAAAATTCAATTGTAAAAGTAAAATTGTTTTTCTTTTATTTCAATGAAAACCTTCATTACGTTGCCTAAATATAGGCACCTGATGCAATTCGATATCCAGTGGTATTCATGATGTTTGCAAAGAACCACCTAATTTAACAAAAAACTTAACAGGTAACAACACTCTACTACACAATTGGTTGGACACTACATAGAGACACTACAGCATGTATGATTTGGCTCTCAGCTCTCCAAATTAAATGAATTAAGACATAGAAATTCAGGTGTCTTCTTAAGTATATATTCTCAATAAAGCCATTAATTCAAAAGATAACTACTATGAGCCTTATTTAGCAGCCAAACCACTAATGGCTAGCAGTGTTTGATTTTAAATGAAAGCTTAGATAACCACCTTATATGTCCAATTACCTTTACGTAGGTATCTAGATGCATTTTATCGAACTATTAACTGAATCTCACCCCATTTCATCAAACAACGAAAAAAAAAATCTCATAACTTTTATTTTTCTCATAACTGCTCATTTTTTGGAAAAAAAAAAACCAACAAACAAAACAGTAAAATCACGGTAACAGAACTGTTATTGTAGACTAGAGACATTTCAGTGTAAAAAGTTTCTTTTTGAAGAATCAAGATATATTAGCCTTTTTTATAGGTAGGGGAAGGCAAGGAAAGCTAAATACAAAACTGCCAAAAAAAAAAAGTAAATCATCAATGTAAATAAACTTCCATCTAATTTTTTTTTTTTTCCTTACTAGGCTAATATCTAAATTCAGACACAAAAATGCTGAGAGAACATTGCAGGGTATAACTAAGAAAATCATTAAATAAATAAATATTCACTCACTAAATGGAAATTTAAAAAAAAAAACCAGACTTTTTTTAAAAAAGATGTTTTTAAAACTTGGTGAATTACATTGGCAGTCCTCCAGAAAAAGGCAAAACTACACAAAAGGGAACATTAAAGTGCTTAAATATGAGTTTGAAAGTTGGCTATTGTTCCAGCAAAGTTTTCATATTCTATGAAGCCATTATTTTGGAGTATTCCATCATTTTATTTATTTTTTTTAATTTCCTATGATCTTACTTTTAACGAGAAATTTCTCTTTTTTTAGGATATGCTATTTTTTCCCCCCTCTCATTCTGTATTTAAAACATTGAAAAGAATACAGAATATTAAGAAAATAGAGGCTAATTGTTTCTGAAATTATCTTCCCTCAGAAGTCTCCATTCTTTTTTTTTAAAAAAAAAATATTTTACTTTTACTTTTTATATCACTTCTTTCAAAGTCTGAATATGTCTGTAGTTTTCATCCCAATAGCCAATGTCTTTTACTTGAGTATAGTGGTTCAGTAGTCACCATAAAAGAATTTTCTTGTATATTGATATTTACCTGACTGCTACATTTGAATGCTTTAGAGCTCACAATAATAAGGATATGCCTTGAAATATTTTGTGGCAGTCTTTTGGAAAATATTAATTAAAGATATTTTTCATACCATCCAGCATTAGTTATAAGAACGTGAACAAGAGCTTCTTGTAAAATAATTGTCCTCATTTGTTCTAGTGCTCTCCCCTTTCAGTGGCATTTTTTATTCTATTTACTAAAAAGCTGTTTCCAATATGTAAATGTGAGATTTAATATTCCCTCAGATTTCCTTTTCATAATATGCCCTCTTAATTGTGATTCAGATGAATCACACTTCCTTTTCAGAGACCAGTTTCTTGGTCTCTGCAACCTCCTTTGTCAGTAATGGCTACAGTTTCCATGCCCATGTATAAACTGTTTCCTTTTGTAAATACAGACTCTTGAATCTGTCACTTCTTAATTTATTTAACCTTGTTCATTTTTACAGGACAGGTGAAAAGAAGTTATGGATATTGCTTAATCCTTCTACCATGTTTTCTTCTATTCTTCTTGACCCTCCTGGGGTTGACATTGAGGGCTTAGTTCAGTTACCTAATAACTATGAGATTTCCTAGGGTACCTAAGGCATCCACAAAAGATTCATCTATATTACATAAGAACTGCAGGCAATCTATGCCCTTCTGAATGAGAAAAATCCATAAAGCAGTAGACGACTATGTGCTGATAAGTGGATCAGCCCTAAGTTTCTAATACTGGTCTTTATTTTTGTGAAAATGCTTAAGTATTTTAGTGTTTGAGAAAAGACCAAGATTGTAATACTAAATTTCTGATCCTTTTAATTGTTAGTTTACTTCATACAACTGTTCCAAGGTAAAAAAAAAGAACTTTTGAAAAAAAAGTCTGTTGTTGTTCCAAGCAGAATTTAATTATATCCATAGTTTTCACATGCTGTAATTTATTTTAATAACTATAGAGTGAAAATTCACAGACTTGAAGATGTACTGTTCTCTCCATCTAAACAATTGAAAATTTGATAACTTCCATTGGTTCCAGCAAAGTATAATCCTTCCAGACAATAAACCTTACTTTCTTGAAAAATAATAATCATGACAATATATATTAAAAATAAGCAATATTGAAATGTATAGATCTATTTAATATATATATATATTTTATTTGTTTGTTTGTTTACTATAATAACCCGCTGTTGCAGACTTCAAAACATTGTAAATGTATACTTTAGCAATTTACAAAGCCATTTGATCATTTGATGTTAGTGACAGAATTTCCAAAGATGCTCAAGAAAATAGAGAATATTACAGTCTATAATATACTGGTACAACTGATACACACGGTCAAGATCCACAAAATTTTGATATAGACTTCAGCTGAGTTAGTTTCCTACCACTAAATTCCATTTTTTATTTCTTATGAACTGTCTGTGACTCAATATTTTGAACGAAAATATTTCCAGAGATACAAATGTCAATTAAGCTACATAACTCCATCAAAAATCCATCAGCTGCTAACTTTCTCTGATGATCTATTGTTAATATGGAATGAAGACTGATGGGTTTTAGATAAATATTTATTTGACTTACTCATTTAAAACTTTAGGAACAGAGATAGAGCCACAGAAAAAAAAAAAAAAAGAAGAAAAGAATGGAATTTATAATGCTTAATTAGAATTGTAATTTATTTTAATAGATTATATAGTAGAATTATATAGCAAAGGATAGGGTGAAAATAAGTTTGTAAGTCAATGGGAAATGCTGCAGGGAAGTATGTCTGAAAGCATATCACTTTTGGATTTAGGTACCTCACTTCCAGTTGCAGTTAGCTGGCTGTATGAAGTTGGGACCCAGGCTACACACAGTTCATTTATTTTCTGTAGGAAAAAGAGTAAAAAAACAAAATGGCAACTATAGTCTAGAAGGTCATATTTGACAGGAGAATTCTCTCCCACATGCAGAACTAGAGCCCTTTGTAGTGGGTTGACCTTGGCTGGCTGCCAGATGCCCACTAAGCTGCTCTGTCATTCCCTCTTCAGAAAGACAGGGGAAAAAAAAAAAAAGATTAAAATCTCAAGATAAGGACAGAGAGATCACTCATCAATTAACATCATGGACAAAATAGATTCAACATGGGAAATATTAATTTAATTTATTGCTGATTAAAAACAGAGTAGGAGAGATACAAATAAAAACAGAACTAAAAACATCTTCTACCCACCCCTCAACTTCATTCTTGACTCTTCAATAATCCCATCACCATGAGTGGCACTCAGGGATGGGGAGCAAGGGTTATAACACTTTGTCTCTGCTACTCCTTCCTCCTCACACTATACCCCTGCTCCAGCATGGGGTCCCTCCCACAGGACACAGCCCTTCACAAACTGCTCCAAAGTGGGTCCTTCTCATGGGCTGCAGCTCTTCAAGAACTTTTCTAGCATGGGTCCTTTCCATGGGGTAGAGTCCTTCAGTAACAGACTGCTCCAACATGGATCTTCGATAGGGTCACAGGTCCTGCCAGAAAATCTGCTCCAGTGTGGGCTCTCCACAGTATGGCTCTGCACTTGTTTTCAGGGCATATCCAGGGATCCTCCATGGGCTGCAGCTTGGATATATGCTCCATTGTGGTCCTCCATGAGCTGCAAGGGGGGGATAATCTGCATCATCATGGTTTTCTCCATGGGCTGCAAGGGAGTCTCTGCTACAGCACCTGGAACACCCCCTCCACTTTCTTCTTCACTTACTATGGTGTCTGCATAGTTGTCTCTCACATTTTATTCTTACTCCTTTCTCTCCCAACAGCTACACAGCCCTTTTTTTTTTTTTTTTTCACTTTCTTAAATATATTATTACAGAGGTGGCACCAGAATCACTGATGGGCTCAGCTTTGTCCAGCCACTGGCCTGCCTTGGAGATGGATGAAACTGGTTCTGTCCTACATGATGGCAGCTTTTGGTATTTTCTTCCAGAAGGCACCCCTGCAGCAAAAATGCCAGACTAGAGAAAAGTCTGTCTCTGTGGCCTGATAGTAACATAATTATCTAAAATAGCCTTAGTTCTGTTTCTAGAATTGCTATGGGGTGAGGGGCTCCTGCTCTTTAGTTTGGTATTCTTTGCTTGTCATGTAGTGTCTCTAATACAAAGCAAAGATTAGGGAATTCAGGTTTCCGTTAAATTAGATTCCTTCAGATCTGAGAACCAAAATCTTTATTACAATTTGTATTTACTGTTTAAAGGTATCTTAGATTTTTTTTTCTGGTATTTTTTTTACTGATATTTTCATTAAGTGTATTTATTCATATAATTAAGAAAAATCAATAAAATAATAGCATATCTGTGTAAAACAGGAAAACAATACAATCATATAAGACACTAATTGTCTCATGGCGTATCAGGAAGATCAAATTTAACAAGATGAATAATTCAGAATTAAATTTACATATAAATTACACTTGCAAACAACCATAATATCAATTACTGTAATTAATTACATCAATCATGAAAGACATACACAGATATATGTTTCAACAAAATAAAGACTACATCTTTAAAACACACCTGGGTAATTTTACATGAAAGAACAGACAAGACAAATCACTTACTTAAAAAAGCTGGTAATGAAGGGAACATGCATTTCTGTCTCATATATTGCTAAATATTGTTCAAACTAGTGTTATACAACTTGTTTGTAAAATATAAACAAAATAGATTGCCTGTTCAAGATTTGTCTGCTATTTGCATATATATTAATAGGCCATGACAGCTAAGTATTTAACCTTTTGCTTCGTTATGCATACTTTAATTTGAAAATGCATAGCCCCGAAAATTCTTAGTAGTGTGCTATTTGTTTCTAAAAAATGCAGTATGTTTTCTCTTTGTGCCTTTATGAATGCCTTTTTTTTTCCATTAAATAATATAGCAATGATGTTAGTAAACATATATATAAAATTTTATATACATATGTAATCTATATTATAATTGTGAATTATAAATTAAGAAATTATTGTAAAATAGAATCACTAGCTGCCCTGACAATGTCACTCTAACATGCATTTTATACATAGTAGATTAGCTCAAATTTTTTTTTTTTTACAAGAAACTATACATGCTATCTATTCTGTAGGCCAGAGATCTTTCCCTAGCATTTTCTTATTTAGCCATGGAGACATGCCAGGAGGTAGCAAAGATCAGTAAGCATGTATCTGGTCAGCTTCAAATTTCCATAGCACCTCAAGGCTGCATTGTGACTGCCTGTTGGAATGAAACTTCTTAGATGTGAAGTATCTCCTTCTTTCCTCTGTAAGGACAGACTGGTGGATACTTAGTGAGGGAAGTGCAATGTATTTGAAGAAATCTCAGCAAACAATTGAACTGGACTGCCAGGGCATCATGACTGCACCTGCCTTTAGTTAAGATACTACTTACAATTCCAAGCAGACTCTAAGTAGTCAACCACACTGCATGCTACGCAGGCATTACTGCAGAAACAAAAGAAGGCACTGGCAGCCTGACTTACACCGAACTTCCATCTTAACAGCAAACCTTGGATATGTGAGTAGAATGTACAGTTAATCACATAAGAATTTCATTCCAGTTAAGTTTACAACTTTTGAAGAAACACAAGTAGTAGCATTTGAATAGTAAATGAGTAAAATAACAATCCCCTTTTCTATTCACGGAGTTTCTGGATGACTCTCTTAGTCATATGATTTAGTCTTCGGTAGTTCTGTGAGGAGCAGGGAGTTGGACTCGATGATCCTTATAAGTCCCTTCCAACTTGAATATTTTATGATTCTATGATTGTATTTCTTGATATTATATAATAGCCTTGGAGCTGTTAGGATTGACTGTAAAAAATATTCTGAAGTGATGTAATCTGAAGTGATGAGATAATGCTCACTGATAGAATAAGCACATGTACTGAAATAGTGCATAATGACAGAGATAATACTTTCGACAAACCAGATGAAAATATTTACTAGTGCATACTTTTTGTTTTTTTGTTGTTGTTGTTATTTGGTTTGTTTGTTTTTTGTTTTTTGGTTTTTTATATTTGAATGACAATGATTTCAAATATTTCTGCTGCATAGGAATAGTTTTACTTTTGAGTAGACTCAGGTACAGATTCACAAAAAAACTGCATTTAATGATCACAACGTAGGTGTCAAATTTCCACGTACTGTTGGTGGAGATGGAGGACATTATTGTTGATGTGCAAAAGCCATAAAGGTGGCCTGGTTACAAGGGGAAAATTACTGAACAGAAGAAAATGTCTGCTGAAGAATACTGCCAGAGAAATTATCTGCCAGCCTAAAAGCTGTGAGTCTGGGAACAAGAGCTGGGAACCAGAACATCCTTGAAAAGTGCAGCTGGCATCTTTGTACTACAGCTGGGTACCTAGAAACCAGAGACTTCCTGAGATACTATCAATAAGTGCAAAACCTGAAAAATTGTAATGGCAAATTATCATCTGAAAAAAATGGAAACAGATTGGGAAATTAAAATTGGTCTGAAAGAACAGAAAACATCTTTATCTCTTAGGTGTTACAGGTGAAAAATAGAATTAACAGCAGGACTTAAGGACTTAAATTTATCCAAAATGAAGCCTCTCTCTATGAGAATTTCCCATGCTGCACATACTTTTCCTTTCCTAAGCAGGCTGAATTCTCCACATGAACTCTCTATAATATCATAGACTCTCAATGGGGACACCTGGCTGACTACAGACTCCGTGACATGGATCATCTTTGAAGTCAGACTTTACCTGTTACTTTATTGGTCTCACTTCTGGAGTTAGTTTGGTTTGTTCTCCCACCTCTGGCCTGTAAGGAGAATTTCAGGAGTGGCAGGAAAGTACTGGGCTTTTCACAGAAGCATATACAACTGCATGCACTTTGCTGAGAGCTGTTAGACAGGAAGCTTAAGATATTTCAAAGTGAGTTAGAGCAGCTCAAACAGCTGCCCCTTGAATCTCATAGCCCTGATAGAAACAAGCCACTTTAAGAATTAGAAAACAGCTTCAGACCTATGTCTTTACAACAGCCAGAGCAAGAGCATGCATGCTCAGTCCCAAAGAGTATGATCACTGAAAAGATACGTATACTGAATATTGATAATAAAGAGAATGCCACCTCATGAATCTGGTTCTGGAAAAGAGGTCTCCTACTCCCTCTTCATTACCTGAGTCTGATCTAGATAGGACAGCCTCCTTGCATTCTGTTGTTCAGACTTCCATGGTACAACTCCCAACTCTTGCCAGAAACAAAGGCACTTTTGTGCTGCGCCAGGTCATGACAGCCGTTGCAAACTGTATGGCATAACAACTAGTGCAGAGGTCCTTAAATACGGCAAAAAGATGAGTGTCTACGTGAGTGGTATAGAGCTGAAACCATTATTTTTGATCAGAATGAGATCAGACAAATATTTCTGGGAGGAGGAATAATTCTTCATAATCCTGATGCAGGGGCTGATCCCTATACCTTCTCTCTGTTATCTTTGGTGATACGTGCTCTTACACAAATTCCAGGATCATGGGAATGTAAACCTCCCCACTCCATGAAATATTCCTGACAGGTTTTCTGAATGGACGATGAGACTGAATGCTTGGAGTGTCCTTAAGGGATGAGGTGCTTTACCCTGGAACATGATGACTCTGCTAGCAATAGCAACAGGGAAAACAAGCCTATTGCTAAATGGAGTGCCTTGGGGGCTGAAGGGTTTAACCTTATTATTACACAGTAGGAACACTGATTGGAAGACTGTAATGGCTCGTAGGCTGCAAAATTGGATATCCCCTATGGGAAGGCAACAAAGACAGAGAACTACCCCCAAAACAATCATTTGTAAAAGGGAAGATTGGGTCAAGATTGTGCAGACACCAAAGGGAAATCATAAGGCATAAAATGTACAAAATTCCCCAGTAAAACTAGTCCATCTGACACAAAAGGACCCCTTGACAAACAGAAGGGAGTTTTAGAACAGAGATATTTACAGGATCTCCTGCAAGGATTAGAGTTTACAAGTGAGTTACAGAAACTGTGGGATTAATTCTGAGAGAAGTTACCCTGCTAAGCCTGGATGGGGGGAGGGTGCCAGGAGCTATTGTCTCATTTGCTTCTCAGATCCTATTACTAGAAAATGAACAGAGGACCTTCCAACAATCCCTTTCAAGTGATCAATTTTTTTTTTTTTAATTTAATATTAGTGAAAACTTTGTATACTGCTAATAGTGAATGGTAAATATTTTGTCTGTTTTCTCACTGCATGCTGCTGTCTCTTTTGTTACAAATCTTATTTTTAAGTACTCTCACCAAAGCTAAACAAGGACTTAGTCAAGTAGATTTTTAGGCAAAACCTATTAAGGTGGCACACAGCATATTCCCTCTGATATCATAGAGCAAATACTGGAATTACATTCACACTTTAATAAGAAGGAGGTCCAACAAACCTTAGGTACCTTAGGATTTTGGCAAGCATATATTCCAGGATTTGGTATAATTACTCAACCCTTAAGAATGCTGCCTGGGAATGGGCAGTTATTCATGAAGAAATATTTAGTTTATTAATATGCAATGTTTCAGAAGCTCAGGCTATGGGCTCTGTAATACTGGGAGTCCCTTTTATTGTACATATCAATGAGGATTGTGTCAATAAGTTTCTGGTAAAGCCTGATTAACTCCTATACAATTTGGATCAAAGGAGTGGCAAGGTTCCCAAGCATGATATTTGCCTTGGAAAAAATCATTACTGTCTACTTATACAGTCCTATTAGATATAGAAACCATCACACTAGATGCACATTTAGAAATATGAATGCTGTTCTCTATTTTTAAATGAATTAGAGAACATATTTTTGTTCCATGGGGAACTGTATACCCCATTTTGACATCTATGTGTGACATCCGCATAGAGCTGCCTAACTTACACAGATGGAAGACCTACAAGAAACTGATGCATTTCTGGAGAAGACCTAGAGGCCAGAGGAGCTATCCTAGAGTGTCAAGAAAAGCAACACTGAATACTTAGATTTAGACAACTGAACTCCACTCTGTATTTTTCAAGAATTTGGATATTGAAAGGGAATATAGACTTCACTAAATAAGTATGTTTTAACATGCATGAAAATGTTAGCAGGCATGACATCCACGTTGAACAGTCTCTTAAAATTTAAAGATCTTCTTTGAGGGTTTTGGTTGGGGTTTTTTTGGCATATATCACAGCAAAATTAATAATTTAAAAAACTGAATCAGAAGTATTTTAATCTGTTATTAAATCCTGAAAATTAATTTCACCTGAAGTGATATATTGATTGTTTTTGTGTGTTGTTGTTTGAAAGCAAGTTAGTTTATTTTTCTAATCTTTTTGATCACATAAGAGGCTATTTAAAAAAAAAATCATCAAAATAGTTGAAACTGAATTCACTGTCTTTTAAAATAAATGTAATTATACTCATTTTCCACCTAAAAGTGTTACTAATTATAGTGAAATCATATTTTTTGTTCATGAAGAGGGTGATTCAAACAGACTTCATGGTATCCTATTATAAGTACACTTCATTTCTGTAATATGCTGCTTTGGTTAGGAGTTTCTCAATTTTTTTTTGGTACCTTAATAATTATTCTTTTTAAAGATAGATTTGGCTGTAAAATCTGCTGACTTCCTTTGGAAATATAGTTCAAAAAAACCCAACCAAACAAACAAAAAAAAAGTGTTGATCATTTTAGAAGTATTTGAAGAATTAGTTTAAATTGGCCAAATAGTATGGTTTGAAAAAAATGATGTGTGACAGCTACAATCACAGATTTAATGAAGAGTCCTGTGCTTAAAGCATCACACATAGTTTAAGAAAACTTGATTCAATTTATTCCGCTGCCTCGGGAGACTTAAGCCTGCAATTTGCTAGAGGATTTTCTTAAATACCAAGCTGTGGAGTATCTGGGAAAGATAAAACAATTTTCTGTGCCTTTTCATTGCCTATCTCGAGGCATCCTTTGATATATCGAAGAATGGATTTGAATCTTAACCCTCTGTTTTCAAGTGACTAGTCTAAACCACAGCCTTTTGCTACTAGCTTTGTTATCTTCTGCAACACTCAGTGCTTTATTATTTATAAATTCTATGTGAAGTTCACCATCCAACAAAGTAGATATTAAAGCTTTTAAAATCTCCACCTTCATATAGGAAGTTTTCAGGCAGCTGGGTCAAACTGTTGGGAAGAATGGGTTCATTCAGTGTCAGAGGATTTAATTGATTTTGTTCCCCATAAACATAGTCCTCATTTTTAGAGCAGTGTGTGAGCTTAGCCTTATATGTTCCTCAGTTTTATTAATAATCTCCAACAAAACATATAACGTTCCACTTAGTTTAAAGTATTGTAACTTGAGTTTGAGTTTTTAGAAGCAGGTAGGACAAGAAAAAGCAATCCATTTTTTTTTTTTTTTGAGTTAGATAAATTACTGGAGTAATTTATTATTATGTATTTTTTAGATACATTTCTTCTAGTAGAAGAAGCTTCATGTTATGTTAAAAATACTCACCTAGCTCTCATTTATTCGCATAACAAATCTTGTTCCTTTATTAAGCTTTCTTTTATTTTTGATAGCAGATTTTAAGAGGATGGTGCAGCATTCTTAGCCTGCCACTCACTTCCTGTCTGCTAGAACCCTGAAGGGAGAGGTAAATTAAATATTAGGATATGTGTGGCTCATCAGACTGCAGATAAATCAGTTGTGGAAAAGGGAACAACATTTTAATTATATGAACAGCTTGGAAATATAAACATTTTCTTTCTTCTGCTTTCAGAACATTACTCCTAATCATAACTATGAAAATAGTTTTACATAGTCCTGGTTTTGAGTATTCTTTCTGCTCAAGATCCACATACAACATTAGGTGGTATTATTATTATTATTGTTGTTGTTGTTGTTATTATTATTGTTGTTGTTGTTGTTGTTGTTGTTATATGACATACTTTCTATCTTGAGATCTGTGATGACTTGAATGTGTAAAAATCCTGGATACATATGAGAGTTCATTCCTATTTTGCAGATGAAAAGACTGAGGTAAACCTGATTTGGTCCCTAAAAAAGTGGCAAATGGATATTAAGAATAAAATGTAATAATATACCTAGTCTTCCTTATTGGAACACAGTACCATTCTTTGTACTGTGTACTTAAGTACTCTTAATTGTTCAGATCAGGATCTGTTGAAATGCATACCAGCTTGCTTATAAGGGAAAAATAAACTGCTCCCCAAGCCCTTGGTAGCACTCTGTTCTTGTCTGTTGTGGGCATATACACCAGTGAGACTGGTTTTGTGAACGAAAATTACTTATAAGTCGTGGCAATCCCAGGCACAAGTACAGGCTGGGCGGAGAATGGATTGAGAGCAGCCCTGAGGGGAAGGACTTCGAAGTGCTGGTGGATGAGAAGCTCAACATGAGCCAGCAATGCACCCTTGAGGCCCAGAAGGCCAACTGCATCCTGGGCTGCATCAAGAGGAGCGTGGCCAGCAGGTCGAGGGAGGTGACTCTGCCCCTCTACTCTGCCCTGGTGAGACCCCACCTGGAGTACAGTGTCGAGTCCTGGAGCCCCCAACATAAGAAGGACATGGGCCAGTTGGAGAGGGTCCAGAGGAGGGCCACAAAGATGATCAGAGGGCTGGAACACCTCTCCTATGAGGACAGGCTGAGAGAGTTGGGGCTGTTCAGCCTGGAGAAGAGGAGGCTCCGGGGAGACCCGATAGTTGTCTTCCAGTACCTCAAGGGGGCCTACAGGAAGGATGGGGACAGGCTGTTCAGTAGGGCCTGTTGTGATAGGACGAGGGGTAATGGTTTCAAAATAGAGGGAGGTAGATTTAGATTGGATATTAGGAAAACATTTTTTACAATGCAAGTTGTAGAGCACTGGAACAAGTTGCCCAGAGAGGTGGTGGATGCCCCATTCCTGCAAACATTCAAGGCCAGGCTGGATGAAGCTCTGAGCAGCCTGATCTAGTCAGAGATGTCCCTGGTCCTTTCAGGGAGGTTGGACTAGATGACCTTTGAAAGTCCCTTCCCACTCTAACCATTCTATGATTCTATTTTTTTTTTTTTTTTGAGGTATTTGTAAAACTTTTTTGACACATTTCTGACACATCTAGTCAGTAAAAATAGTTATGCATGCATGCATAATTTTAACCAGTTAAACTTCTGTTATGGTTCTTTCTGCTATGGTTCTCCAGGAACAATTTTGAATTTTTTTTTTCTGTTCTTTAATCATTAGAGGTATCTGTTTTTAATTATCCATTCTTTAATAAAAAAAAAAAAAGTGTTCTCATATTACACATGGAGGTTACAGTTGGTGTGAGCTACACATAATTTTGTTTTATAATCTCCTCATCACAGAACCTACTAAGATAAGGTTTTATATTTTATTTTTCAGATTTGATCTCGTATAGTAGCTCCTCCAGTTTTCCAGAAATTTTCATAGAATATAAATAATGTAGCTCAGATGCGATATGTTGTTTCTAATTGTGTTGACAATCACATCAAGCTTGGAGTTATACTTTTTAAGAACAGCTTTTTATACTGTAATATGCTGTATATACTAAATTAATAACAGTAGCACAGTACAAATGCTGGCTTTTCCAGTTCGATTTTAAAGAAAAGCATTTTATTTACACAGTATATTAATATATAATAACTAATTCATTAATATATCTTAACTCAGTACTCTAAGATGTTCAGATCTAGGAAAAAAATATTTAAATGCTTTTCTATCAATTAATAATCTACCATAAATTATCACTTTGAGATTATAATTGAAATGTAAGCCTGTAAAACAGACGCCATACAAGATTCTGCAGTTTCTATGTATCTTCAGAGACTCCTGAAGAACTGCTCATTCATCTTACAAAACTGTAACTTCTCCATTGAAAACACACTCATTTTTAATCAGGTCCTTGAATGACTTATTTTTTATCTGATCTGACAAAAGTGTATATGTTTGCTAAAGTCTTCTATATTCGTATTTAAATATTATCAGCCCCTCTGGACATCTCAGCATACCTGTAAAAGTTGTTGCAGCTAATTTTACTTATATATTTTGGATCATTAGATATTATTTTGCTGTAATAGAAAAAGTCAGGATAGTTAAGACAGGTCAAGCATGGTAATAGTCCAGCCCATGAAGTACATAAATAATAATTTTCCTTTTATCAGAGTTTGCCCTATAATAATTTTCCTTTTATCAGTTTGCCCTATAATATTTGAAATAATTTGATACAAAAAGAGCTATGAAAGAAATAGTGCTACAAGAAAGTTTTGTACATGTACTTAAAACAAATAAAATTATGTATTTCATGATCAGAGTCTGCCTTACTCTCTGTGGATGTTCTGTATGCTTTTTCAAAACTTGAATCTTGCTTTAGATCATACATTCCTCTCAACATATAGTTTAATAAAGCTGTAGAATGTTTTGGGGCTTTTTTTTTTGTAAAGACAAACGTAAAAAAAAAACCTTCCTTACCGGTAATTTATTGTACTCAGATAAAAAGAAAAAAAAATTACTCCAATCAGTGCTGCAGGAAGACATATATTATCTATACGTTACTTGAAAGCTTAATTGCTAGCTATAACTGATATTTGGAAGGGTTTACAAAATAAAGATATGTCAATATCTAGTTGTTACTTAACTGTCCACTAACAAATAACTAATAAAACCAGTTACCTGACTAGATATATCTCTGATTTGACTAATATATCTGTTCTTCTTTTAAGGAACCTTCCAGTAAAATTCATAATGTTTTAAAGCAATGAGTTTCTTCTTTTTTTTTTTTTTTTAGTAGCAATACAGCTGCTGTATTGCAGACAGACTTATGCCTTCCTGTTTAACAGTTCAGCTGATCAACCCAGAGAAAGAAAATAATTTTAAGAGGCTAGTGATGAAATCAGTAAAGAAAGGGAACAGTTCATTTTTAACACTATCAGCTTGTTTTAGTATCCATGCAAAAACACAGAAACCTGTTGAAATTATGTTGATCTTAATTTATTTTCAAATTAAAGGAAAATAATTAAAAATAAATGCTTTCCTCTTTCAATTACTGACCATCTTTACCAGGCCTAGCCCATGTCTCATCTTGATACCTGTTGAAAATTTAAATTGCATGCAATTTGATTGCATGCCCAATTAGATAAGCAATTGTCAATGGCAGCTGTGACAGACCCATCCTTTTGAAAATGAAGTGCTAAGAATCAATATAAGATAAATACAAAATAGAACAAAGAACTGTGATTTAGCTATACATTTATCTTCCTTACAAGTTTATTCCTAGTTTATGCCCTTACAAAGCAGCATTTTAAAATGGCATTTACAACAGCATGAGAATATATTTTTTGAAAATGATTCAAAACTACATCTAAGTTACATACTACTTTCCTTGAGAACTCTCCCGATAAATGTATTCCAACCAAGTGGAAAACATATTCCTTTTTCTGCTGTGATTGCACATTTGTACTCTTAAGTGCAGACACATGTATTTGCGATTTCTTCCTGTCAGCTTGATTAACCTTGAAAAGTTGCAAAATGAAAAAAAAAAGAACTTTGATAGTTAACTTTCCAAATACACTTGGGAAAAAAAATCAAAACCTAATAGTCTATAAATAGCTGCTGATAGCTTTATTAGTTTTTATATTCTTCCTGTTATTTAATGCATAATTTAACTTTGAAAAAGAATGATGCCAAAATAAGAGAGTTTGATGTACTTAGAGGTACACACAACTTGTATATTGTCCATTTTACTGGTGCAGCTGTCAAGGTATTGTAGGGATGACTTCTGTGAGAAAAGGACAGGAGGTCTCTGTGCTAGACACAGCCAACTGTGTCACTGCAGGACACAGCTGAGCCCCTCAGACA
>WHYT01017487.1:879498-889964 GCA_009806455.1 Tetrax tetrax
TTTTTTTTAATTTTTTTTTTTTTTTTTTTTTTAATATAGAAACGATATTTTCCTTTCCTCAGCTATCAAGATCCTTCTGCAGTTGCAATTACCTTTGCGGGATAGGAGAGGGCTGCCTCATAATGATATTAAGCAGCTCTTTCAGGAGTCTTGGATGCATTTTGTTAGGGGCTGTGAACTTGTATATTTCCAGCTTTCTTGAATAGCTTCTAATTCAAGCCTGTGATAGGAGGGAAGTAGTTCTCTCCCACAAGCTTAAAAATCTGGTACTACAGATCAGGCCAATAGGGAGTGAGGAAAATAAAGACTGCAGTACCTCAGTCTTTTCCATGTCCTCCATCACCAGCTTTCATTTCCCATTTGCTGGAGGGTTAGTATTCTCCTTGTCTTCCTTTCGCTGCCTCTGGGTCTATTCAGGTCCTTCCCATTTCCTTTCACACTCTTCACCAGTTTCAGCTCCAACTGAACTTTGGTCTTCTAATTCCACCTGTGCTCATGTGTTGCATTTACACTCCTGCTCAGTAATCTGTCCCTTTTCTGTCTGCCATGCTCTTCCTTTTTACTTTTATGCCAAATCAGACATTCCCTGCTAGACCAAACCGACCTTTTCCTGTTAGTGCTTGTTCTTTTGCCACTGAGGATGGGCTATTCTTCTACATTAAGGAGGCTGCTCTTGAATACAGGTCAGCTCTCATGGGCTCCTTTGCCCTTCAAGGCAATCTCCCAATAAAGGGAGCTTTCCAGGTCCTGAACAAACCAGTATCTATCCCCTTGCAGGCAAGAGTCTTTGGTCTGCCTTTTGGTTTCCTCAGGACCTCAAACTCTGCTGTCTCATGGTCACAGCAAACAAAGCTGCCATTGACTATCACATCCTTGGTCATTTTTTTTTTCTCTTTTGTGACTACCAAACCCAGTGAAGCACCTTCTTTTGCTAGCACATCCAGTATCTGTCTCACATATTTGTCTCCCAGGCACTGGAAAACACCTGCCTTACTTGTGCTCATCATGCTGCCCTCTATGAAATTTGAAGTTATCAGAGTTCTCCGTAAGAATCCATTTCTGTGATTAAGACATTTCTTCTAGTTGTTTAAAAACAAAATAATGACAGGCTCCAATTTCCTTCATGCTATCCCACAGACACCTCTGATTACCTTTGATCTGCTCAAGATCTTCCCTAGCATCATATTTGTTGCAAAGACTGGTAGTTGCCATGCTAGACAAGCTTTGGCAATCTGTCTGTGGTGTCTTTCTTAGGTACAGAAGATGCAGTAAAGCTCTAAAAATAGCAGGTCTTTCAGAAGGGTGCCCACTACTACTTTTATCCAGCATTTCCTCTTTGTGATTAAGGTTTCAGTCAGGCACGACTGGTCCAAGTACCTTCCCTAGCAGAATTCACTCCTCTCTGAAAATATGTTGAAGGATAGAATCATAGAATAGTTTGGGTTGGAAGGGACCTTTAAATGTCATCTAGTCTAATCACTCTGCAAGGAGCAGGGACATCTCCAACTAGATCAGGTTGCTCAGAGCTCCATCCAGCCTGGTTTTGAATATTTCCAGCAATGCGGCATCTACCAAGACTTCTTGTTGACAGAAGTCACAAGTCCTCTTGTGAGCTCTTTAGAGCTGCAAGTGGGAAAATAGAGAGTGGAAAAATTGTGAACTACAAATGGAGGAGGAGAAATATCAGGATTGTTCATAATAGCATTCAAAATACCTCTGAGATGTAATCTTTTTTAAAATAGGTTTGAAAACTGGTTTGATGTTATGTGCTGTCCCCCCAGAACCTTGCATTTTGAGTGACTCTATAAAGTTTCATTTTATGAAGTTAAAACTTTACTAGGTAATCCCCTATAACAGAAGCAAACTTTTAATTCCTTTATAAAGCAGTGTGTTTGCTGAGTAAGTTCAAATGGTGTTGAACTTTCCAACTACTGAAATGTGAAAAGGCAAGAATGTAAGTCATTACAGTAAGAGTTGAAAGCATGCTGTTTTATGGGGTCTTCACCTTAATTTTTGTTATACTTCAGTTTTGGTCTTTTCTATTGTGTACAACTTATATAAATGATACTGTGAGTCTGATAGTCTCCATATAAGACAAGAGTAATAAGAAAGTATCACATCTAGACAGTTAGGAGAGTTCTTAGAAAACTTCAAGATCTTTATAGCCAGTTCTACTTTACAATAATGTATTATATGCAAGTCTGATTTCTGTTTGGAAAGGTAATTGAGATGCAGAACTGGACATAAGACCTCTTGGTTATAAAAAGTTCAATTTAATATTTGTAATTAAATGTTAATCTGACTCATTACAGAGATAAGAAATTCATAATAATATCTACACTTAAATTTCTCTCACCTCTTGTTAGATATATAGAACTAGGAGATTGGTTTGAATTGATTTTTTTTTTTAAATAATTCACACATTTGACTTCACATTTTAGAGTTTTCAGGGAAGTAGAATATATTTTTTAGACACTATCAAACCAATTTATTTTCATTCATATTCCAGAGTGAAAATCCTTGTATTTGAAATAACAGGAATTAGGAGATTAATGTGCCATTTCTTCTTTATTTTTCACACCTTTTGGGAGAGCTTAGATCTTCCATAAGAAAGAATTTTAAAGGTATATCATTATAATTAATCTGTTCATTGTAAAACCTTTAGTTAGTGAATTAGCATTGGCTTAACATGAACTTGTTTGTTATTTTTAACTATTCCAGAACCTACAACTTATTTTAAAAGCAGTGGGTTATTCTTGTGAAATACTTGAGGGAAAAGCTGGGGACTGAGTAAGTATGTGCTACTTTACAACGTACTTTCTAACTCTCAAACACAGGTTTATGCCAGCAGGATAAATGAGTGTGCACTAAACCATATTTCTCAACAACCTTCACAAATATTTATAAATTGTATCTAGTAACTCCATATCAACCCCACTTCTGGCAACAAACTCATACTGCCCCATCCACGAAACAAAAGCATACCCATGACCTAGCAAACTCCAGAGCTTTAGAGGAAGATAGCCAAAGACTTAAAACTACAGAGTACCAACAGAGCAAAATGGGAGAAACTGATGTCGTCAGTAACGGAGAATTTACCCAGTGAAGAATGTCAGATCATCTTAGAAATGCTACGAGGCTACAAATTTTAGAGGAAAACACAGAAAAGTATTTACTCTCTGCTAATCTGATTAAGAAAAGATTCCTTCTTCATACCAGGTCTGTTGAGTAACTTAACCTTGGTTATATAAGGAGTAATCAACACTAAAAAGTTTTCACAACAAAACTTCACAAGGGTCTACCTAGACTTCAGCAAAGCCTTTGACACTGTCTCCCACGGTATTCTCCTGCACAAGCTGGCAGCCCATGGCTTGGATGGGTACACTCTTGGCTGGGTAAGGAGCTGGATGGAGGGTGGTGAATGGAGTTAAATCCAGCTGGCTACCGGTCACAAGTGGTGTTCCCCAGGGGTCAGTGCTGGGGCCTGTCCTCTTCAATATCTTTATTGATCTTTATTGATGATCTGGATGAGGGCATTGAGTGCACCCTCAGTAAGTTCGCAGATGACACCAAATTGGCTGGGAGTGTGGATCTGCCTGGAGGTAGCGAGGCCCTGCAGAGGGATCTGGACAGGCTGGAGAGCTGGGCTGAAGCCAATGGGATGAGGTTCAACAAGACCAAATGCCGAGTCCTGCACTTCGGCCACAACAACCCCAGGCAGCGCTATAGGCTTGGGGTGGAGTGGCTGGAGGACTGTGTGGAGGAAACAGACCTGGGGGTACTGATTGATGTTCGGCTGAGCATGAGCTGTGTGCCCGGGTGGCCAAGAAGGCCAACGGCATCCTGGCTTGCATCAAAAACAGTGTTACTAGCAGGAACAGGGAGGTAATTGTCCCCCTGTACTCAGCACTGGTGAGACCGCACCTCGAGTACTGTGTTCAGTTTTGGGCCCCTCACTGCAAGAAAGACATTGAGGCCCTGGAACGTGTTCAGAGGAGGGCTACGAAGCTGGTGAGGGGTCTGGAGCACAGGCCTTATGAGGAGCGGCTGAGGGAGCTGGGATTGTTCAGTCTGGAGAAGAGGAGGCTCAGGGGAGACCTTGTAGCTCTCTATAACTTCCTGAAGGGAGGTTGTGGTGAGCTAGGGGTCGGCCTTTTCTCTCGTGTAGACAGTGATAGAACTAGAGGCAATGGCTTCAAGCTGCGCCAGGGGAGATTCAGGCTGGACATTAGGAAATATTGCTTCTCGGAAAGGGTAGTCAGGCACTGGAATGGCCTGCCCAGGGAGGTGGTGGAGTCACTGACCATGGGGGTGTTCAAGAAACGTTTGGATGTTGTGTTGAGGGATATGATTTAGCTGAGAAGTATTGGTGATGGTTGGACTGGATGATCTTTTAGGTCTTTTCCAATCGTGATAATTCTGTGATTCTGTGATCTCATTTTTATTAGGAAAAAAAAATGTTCATATTCTTAAAAGACTGATTATGATTTGGTCCATTTGTATACCAAATTAATTTCACAATTATAAACATTCTCATTATGCAGTGTATAATAAAATAGTTAGAAAATAGGTAAGTAGAAAACTAACTTTTTTTTTTATTATGATTAGTATTCCTTTAAACTTTGCCCAGATGCATATATTATAATTATAAAGCTAAATATAAAGCTGTATTTCATTACTATAAAGCTAAAGCATTTCCCCTAAATATATCCTTTAAATGCATAAAAAGCTTAAGATAATTTGGAAAGCATATATGATACTGTAGTATCTGAGAAGCATTGAGTCCTAAAATATAAGTAATCATCAGAGTAATGGGCAACGGAATTTATAATTTAACATAAAGTACTTCAAACTCTCAGGTACAGTCGTCTTGTAAATTATCTAATGCTAAGACTAAACTAGTCATTTAGTTTGGGGTTTGTTTTGTGGGGGGTTTTTTTTGTTGTTGTTAGTTGGGTGGGTGGGTTGGTTTTTTTTTTCTTTTTCTTCTAAATTTTTGTGTAAATTTTATTAGGTTTCCCTTTAAATTTTCAGTAATCAAGAATCTTCTATGACACCTAATCAGAAGTATTATGAATATACAACCATATTCATGGACACATAGACACACATAAACACAGAAAAAAATCATATACATATCTTTTCAGCATTATGAGTAATTGAATAATCATATTTTATTTATTCAGAGAGATAGAGCAAATTGGCTGTTTTTTCTTCATGTATTGCTAATAGTTCTTTCATTTTACACTACAGATTTTACTCACCAGAGATGAAATATAGGAATTTTTACTGGAGAACACACACAGACACACTCACTCATACCTTCACAAAGGTTTTAAATTACATTTAACTGTATATAGGTTACATTTTTGGGGAAGTTACGTATTAAAGTCCTGAGTCAATCATGGTTCTAAAAGTTCAATTTGTTTTTATACCTAGGGAAGCAAATCTCAAGTCCCTTTATATTTAAGACAAAAGAGAAAGTTAAAGAAAAAGCAAATCACAAAAGAAATAAAAA
This sequence comes from Tetrax tetrax, assembly GCA_009806455.1. Classification (NCBI taxonomy): domain Eukaryota; kingdom Metazoa; phylum Chordata; class Aves; order Otidiformes; family Otididae; genus Tetrax; species Tetrax tetrax. The sequence continues at coordinate 885,017 of WHYT01017487.1, forward strand.
TACATTTTAAAGTCTCATTTTAGAATAATACCATTAGTAGGCAAAGAAATCAGCAGTAATACTTTCTATTCATATTGTTCATGAAAGACATAAAAATTCACTTTAAAATTATAGATGACAGGTTGCACTTTATATAAATGTATATTTTTCATTTTAGAAAAGTATTTTAAATCTTTAGTTGCTTAAATATTTGAGAGAGTTTTGAGAAGGTATAATTTTATACTGAAAACAGAATTGTTGGAAACTCTGAAGGTGTTTGATCAACAGTATTTTAATACTGAGTAATAATCTTTTGGTCTGCCTAATGAAAAAGAACAACATAGTTATGTCTGATGGACTCTCTGAAATGAGCTCTTTTCCAAAACATTAGTAACTAAGTGGAGTATAGGCTTTATAGCCACTTGGGTCTTATTATATTTGGATGTAGACTATAGCAGTTTCATAGTTGTAGATGTCTGAATTTTGCTGAATTTTTTACTCAAAAAAAAAAAGTAAGTGGGTTTATTTTATATCACTATTAGTAAATTTTACTGTCACTTAGAGGAGACTAGTAAAAAAGAAAACAGTATATGAAAGTGTATTTTTTGAGTTCAAAAAAATCTCAATACCAATGTGATTATTGGGAAAAAAAATTATTTTTTGAACCTACTGCAGGTGTACGTAATTAAAAAGAAGGCATTTTTAAAATTGTGCTTTGTTATGACCCGTGTGCAGTTTTTATATATACACTATAACCTCTACATCTATATAGAGGACTTATATTTCTATAATACATATACTTAACTTCTACATCTATAATACATATACATTATAAGCTCTAAATTCAGCATGTTCTAGTGCTCTGTCACCCTTATAGTAAAAAAAAAAAAATTCAGGAAAAACTTTTTTTTTACTGTGAGGGTGACTGATCACCGGAAGAGATTGCCCAGGGAGGTTGTGGAGACTTACTTCTTAGAAATGTTAAAAAGCCATCTGGACATGATCCTGGGCAACTTGGCTCTAGGTGGTGATGTTTGAGCAGGGGAGGTTGGACCAGATGACCTCCAGAGGTCTCTTCCAACGTTAACCCTTCTGTGATCCTATGATTCTGTGAACCATAGTATGAACGCAAAGATTTGACACAAATAGCTGACCTGGAAACAACAGATTCTTCTAATGTATGAATTCTTACTTCTTTAACCAGAATGTCATGTAAATTTTTGAATTTGGGAATATTAAAACACTTATTTTTTTTAACTGGGGAGACCTGAACGGAAATTCTAACACAAGTAAAGTTGATAGGAATTGCAGTTAATTTCAGTATTATCAGTACTGCATTGAGTCTTTATTTCTGGAAAGAGGCTAGATAAGATTAAGTAAAAATGTGTTTTTCTTATTCAGTGAAAGATATTTAACCACTGGAAACAATTTCAAGCTTTGCAAGACATTTATTTATTTTACGGAGTCGGAAAATATTCAGAATTTAAACACAAATTGATATTTTTCCAGTAATAATTCCTAGGAAGTTAAGGGAAAATATTTTTCTACTGAACTGTACTTCAGTTTTTCTTCCTCATCTTCTTTCTCCTCTTCTCTTGTGTGATCTTTATTCCAAATACATGAATATCACTTGCTTAAAGTTCCCTAGTGGTTTCACATAAATGCACACACATACAGAATACCACATTCCCCAGTAGCAGGCACCCGGGCCTCTTTTCCTACTTACCAGCTGGTCCAACATTAAGTTCACACACAGAGGCTCAAAATGGGGAGGGCATTCACATAGAAGGCGGTTAGAAACAGGATTTAGCAAGACTGTAGGGCAGATTGTGGTGATCAAACTAGCACTTTCCAACAGGTAAAATTACCAATTTCTGCTAATAAGTGATCTGTCCCTTTTATCTCCCTTTCCCAAGCTAGTTTTTTTTCCTAGCTGGTCTTGATCCTTCCAATACTCTATAAAATATTATGCACAGCCTCCAGACTCTTTGTTCTATTCTAAAATAATCTTTCCCATCCCATAGTAAGTCCTATATTGCTTAAGGCATTAACTCCCTAGTTTGCCTGAACTTACCTGCTAACAAAAAACTTTGCATATAATACAGTGACTGGAAGCTGCACAATTGTGGAGAGAGATGAAAGATTAAATTCAGTTACCATAATGGGAAAACGATGTTGTGACATTCATGCTTTTTGACAGTCCTCAAAAAATGATTTGACTTTAGAATGTGTATTTCAAAATTACAGTACCTAAGTTTAGTTACAGCTATTTAGATCAGTAATAATTTTTTAAGCATCTACTTTTTTTTTTTCAGTGGTGTATTTTAGTGAAAGCTGAGGCCTGTAACATCTATAAAGTAGGAATGCAGTATTTGGGACACAATGCTGGCTTGCACTGAGCCTAAATAGCAGCATACTAAAATAGTTTTAGCAATACTATATAGTATATACACTATATAACAACAATATGTAAGTAGTTTGTAACACCTGGAAGTCAAAGTCAGGAACAATACATAAGCATTTTACTTAAGTTTGTGACCACCAAAAGGACAAAGATATACCTAGCTCCTCATACCAAGAGGCAATTATGTTGTTAAATACTGGGAGTGAAAAAGTTGTATTAAATAAAAAAAAAAAACAACCCACCCCGCGCCCCAAAATCACCGTCTTTAAATTATTGTGTCCAATTTGCTCTTAAAAAAAAAAAACAAGAAAAAACAACTTTAACCATAATAACTAAATAAGAGATTAAAGATGTTTTAAGATGGGGATAGAGGGAATTCTTAAACATATCTGCATTACAATAACATAATGTTTCTCTGTAGATTGTTGAAATACTACACAGAAAAATTCTGAACTTAGTACTTTTTAAAATACATTAATAAATAAATAAGTTTCTACTTGTTGTTTGTTTATTTTCTGAGTTTTGCATATTAAAACTGAATGAAGTTTTCCAGTTATGATTAGAAAGAGGACATTGTAATCTATTACCTTTGTTACAGCTGTTTCACAAGGTCATTTAAGGAATGTAAGTGGCAAACTACTGAGAATGTTGATTTTGCAGATAACATCAAGCTTTTATGAAAAAAAAAAAAAGTTTTGCTCTTGTCAAAATGAATTATCTGGGCTCTCTTTTTCTCAAGTAAGTATAAACATTGAAAATGTCTTTAAAAAAAAGAAAAGCCCTAAAAATCTTTCAGTACTCTACAAAAACATATATATATATATATAAAACAGTCTATCAGAAATTAAAGGTAGAATAGTTCAAGTAGAAAAAGAAAAAGAGGAATGTGAGTCAACATTAACTGTGAAAATTGATGATTTTATAAAAAATATGCCAGGTTTTGTCTTGACAATCTGTGTCAAAGTGCTTTTTTGAGCTTACTGGGAAACACTGTCCTAGGTATTTACATGCATAGGAACCTATCAATTAAGAGGTTCTTACATTACTATATCCAGGACTTTATTTTGTTGTTCATGTAATATTATTAGGATTTACTGGAACAAACCACCAGCTGAAGAGCAGAGATGAAGCACACTTTTAAAAGTACCCATAATTAATGAGCTATATGTCACCAAGGCAAGTTACCACACTCTGAATTTAGACCCAAAGCTATAACTGAGTCTACCTCTCATAAAAGAGGCCATCCAATGGCACATTTTTTATGCAAGGCCTAGAGAAACTGAAATTGCTGCCATTTCTGAAGGCTGTATGGGCTTAACTGTGATTAAAACTGACAACTGGCTTTCCCTCTCAGACTTACGTTAAGTCGACCTTACTGTAGCATTCCTGTATACTCATATATTTCCACTGGTAATAAAGCTTTGCAGAGATTATTAGTGGTAATTACTGTTGTAGCCTTTCAGGTCAGAAATATAGCCAAATATGCTGTGTTCCTCAATGTTTTATATTGTTTCTGTGAAACATAAGGGATCTTGAGAAAAAAAAAAAAAGTGATCTTCCATTTTCCTTAGTGTCATTTCCATTTGTTCCTGAAAAAAAAAGAGTCTTTAGTTACAGAAAATCAGTACTAAATAGAAATAAAGACAATACTTCATCATTCTAAAAATACTGAAAGCTGAAAGAGCATGAAGTTTTAGTATGCTGTAATTATAACATATTTTGATTAAAAAAAAATCTGAAGCATCTTTTTTTTTTCTTCTTTTATATAGAGGAAAACAAACAAAAATAAAGCATGCTATCAACTGTGAAGTAATTCGTGAAGATGTGATGAGATAAAACAGAAATTGCTCATTATTTACTTCTTAAGTACTTGCATTTTTCATCTCTATAAAGCTATGTTATAGCCCTATGTAAAATCATATTCGTAACAAAGTACAGTTTTGTAAGAATGTATATGTCAGAGCCAAGTCCTCTAGTAGTTAATTTTAATCTTTTGTACTTGTGCTTGGACTTGTAAATTTATTTTTTTTTTTCAGCCATTCTTCAGCAGTTATTTTTGAGACAGAACAATTGCAGAGAGCTTAAACTTACATGTAGGCATGCATATATAAGCACATCGCAGCTGATATTCAGCTGACTGGGCAGGGGCACAAATCTATTAACACCAACAAAATTCTGGACATGAAATTCTTACAGTCTGTAGATAGTACCTCTCTGTTTTTCTACCATTTAGACACAATGAATGCTGCAAAATATTCACAAACATTGTTAGAATAAAAAATTTAGCTTTGGAGCTTCAGATTCTTGAAAATAATTCAGGGTTATATACACATAAATTACAAGGATTTCAAGGTTATATTCACTCATTCATCTTTCAGTCTCTTCTATCATTACTGTGCTAATATTTTCTAATGTACTTCTGAAGACTTTTACCTTGACCAAACTAATAAATACCAGTTCCCATATATCATTCATCAGCTTCTATCAGATTCTGAGAGAATCAGCATCCTTCTCCCCATTGAACACAAGCTGTGCTTCCAAAATAGCAGATTCAGTTTTGCCCCC
>WHYT01017487.1:889984-903715 GCA_009806455.1 Tetrax tetrax
TTTTTTTTTTTTTTTTTTTTTCAGTTGCATTTCACAGTCAGATTCTAAAGCATTTCATTTGCTGGATAAAGTGTAAGGCAGCTTCAATGTTCAGCCATAATGGAGACAAATGGCAGCTTCATGCCCAGTAAAACTGGATGGAGGTAATTAGTGCTACTGTCACAGGCCTGACACAGATCACTGCCTATAGAATAGCCCCATCCATACTAAAAAAAATACGGTTGTCAAAATGAAGGGGCTTTTTCCTTCTCTAGTTGTCCAATATGATTAAAAGGTTTTGTATTCTAACCTTTTTTTAAAAAAAATATTATTAACATGAGAAAGAGTTAATGAGCCGTTACTAAACTGGATGTCCCAGTTGTGCATCCTGTTAATGGAATAATAAATTAACAGGAAACTCTTTCCTGAAGCTTTGATAATATGTAACTCATTGTTGACACTAGATTTTAGATTTCATTATGTGCCAACCATGCTAAATGCAGATTATTAAATACAAGTAAATTTGAATAATCCTATTTTGACTCATTTGGTATTGTACTTTTATTTTTTTTTTAAAAAAAAAAAAAAACATAAATAAAATTCAGTCATAAGGCGGAAGAAAAGCTGCCAGCTGGTGATCGAGAATCTATAAGCTAACATGCAGTTGACTTTACAAGTCTAAAAATAGTATATCTCCTCTATTAGGAGCATTAAATTCAGAAAGGAAGTAAGTAGGAAACAAAACTGCTGTTTATTTAGCCTCTATTCTCTACTTATGAATGCACTAATACGTACTTTGGAAGCAAAACTCCTGAAGCTCTTAAGGTTTGTGATTGTCTTTTGTTCAGATTAATTGAAAAAAAAACAATAGATGGCCCCCAAAGCAAAAGGGAAACATATAATTACTAAAACCAAATATGTAAGTCAATTCAGTAATTAAAGCCGTGTAGATTTTTTTTTCCCATTGGACATTGCTGAGTAGCAATGTATGGGTGTGTTTGTTCATGTTGTGAATGAAAGTAGTAGTTAGAAATAAAATAAGACAGTCTGAACACAGCTTGGGGATGGATAATATGCATTGTCCTGAAAGGAACCCAGAAAGGAGGTTTTAGGTCAGCTTCTGTCTGAAAAACCCCTTGAGGATGTGAGAAAGTAACTTATTTCCTATAATTTGTTTACTCCTGTTCTCAGTGAAACAGTATTTATTTTTTAGTGACTGAAAATGACCATGTCAACTAAATACACGGCCCCATCATTAATTTATTCTCTTAATTACAACAGTCCACAAAGAATCCAAAGTGTGTTTTCCAGGCTAAAAGTAGTAATACTTTCAAATTCTAGGGCAATTTTTATATTGGTATTTACATTAAAAGAAATTTAAGAGTTGAATTTAGTAAGACATAAATGCCTACCAGTTCAACTCTGAAAATTTTTGGTTATGCCCCCTAGAAATGCAAAAAGAAAAAAAAAAACAAAAAAAAACCCCTGTATTATCCAATTTATAACTAAAATTAGATCTATCTGAAGTGTATTGTCAGGAAGCCCATATGCTCAGCAGGAAGGCACCAGAAGGTAACAACAAAAATGTTGAGATACTGGGAGTTGTCTTTTTGTGTCACTTTTCTTTTTCACTTCATGAAGAAGGCGGTGATTTAAACTCAGAGACAGCTGTTTCCTAGTATTTAGGGTACAGTGCAGAATTTTCTTCTGAGACTAGGTGTCCAGAGGCATCTTCCAAAGAATTCAGCAAACTAGTTGATATCAAAGCTGATTCATTTTCTATACTTGAGGACCTATTTTTCCGGACACTTGTTCACGGAACAGATAAATATAATGAGATTTCTGTGCAGTTAGCTCTACATTTTCTGAGGCAGTGGAGAGTTAAAATGATCCAGCAAGTGGGGGGGAAAAAAAAAAGTAAAAATCTGACAGCAAAAGTGTCAAAAGTATATGGATACTATTCACACATACTCAGCTGGATCTCTCAGAGCTTATTCCTTCTGATTCAGCAACAGCTCTACCATCTGACCTGGCAAGAGTGGAATATCTTGTAAGTCTACCCTCCTCAGGCCTCTAGCTGGGGGTTAGTTCATACTGGCCAGTCAGCTCCATATAGCCATCACTGAAAGAAAATAGTTTGTACTATCTGTCAAATAAGAGGAAAAAAAATAAACTCCTTTGAGAAAATATATTCATGAATGTGCTTATATGAACATATGTGTGGGTACACATATGCATAACTTACGTATTATTTTATGTGCAATATTATAAACCTTATTTCATGATACACCAATAGGTAATACATTACGTTGCATGTTTTAGTTGGTAGGCAGCACAACTGGGAATTATCTAAGGGAGAATATACATAATTTAGTTGTGGATAGAAACTCTAAAATACATCTGAAACTTTTATTCAAGATTTCAGGACACAACACTTTGAGATTTCTAATATTATTATTTTAGTCTGAGTATTAATAGACATTTACAAAAAGTGAGCAACATTGTTTTTATTCTTTATAGTTGTTGTTTCCCATTGGTTTCAAAATAAACCTACAGGAAAACTTTGTGCATTAAATACAAAGGGAGAAATTTAATGCTTTGATACTCACTACAGTGTTTTTTTTTTCATTTTGATCTCATTATTTTACGTATGTTTGCGAAGTGGAATAACAAAAAAAAAACCCCATCATCTGTAACATAAGAAACCTTTATCTTTCTGTTTTGTGAGTATAAGCATTTTTTTTTTTTTTAATACAGTTTAATTTTAGGATTTCAAGATTCCCTTTTAAAAGATACCAAATTACTTGCTTTCACCTTGTTTGAAGATTTGATAAAAAAAAAAAGTTTATCAGTTTCTGTAGAAATGGGATTTTGAGTATTGGCTTAATACTCCAATGCACTCAGGTACTTAAATGATTTATTTACTACATACCTAAATCACTGGAAATAGAATAGTGCTAAAAATAAAAAGAACCTTCATCAGGAATAGTGTAGCTTAGATGACAAATGAGTCCTATTTATTTCAAGCTATAGATCATTTGTTCAGATGCATCCCTGCTTAGGAAACATTGTCCAGATTGTTGGGTGGCTTATGCAAAATGAGCTGCCAGTCTCATTCCACTTTGTGATGGAAAAGTGTGTGTGATAAAAACCTACCATCAAGAATATTATAAGCCAATTTGTGTAATCATAGCACAGAAACAAATTTCCACAGGATGAAAACACAAATTGACTTCTTACCTCCTGCAGTGTTTCCTCAGATCACATTTTAAACACATTGGAAGGAGGAAAGGCTGAAACTAGGACAGTCTCAGTTTTGTGTAACCTTTGTTAATGACTTTGATTATCACAATTGTCAGTTAAGTTTTTTTTTTTTTTCCATGAGATTAAATTATGCAAAATTAATAACTGGAGGAAACTAGAAATGAAAATGAAAATTTTATTTAATAATCAGATAAATTAATGAAAGCATGGAGAATTTTCCATTATTTTCTGTCAGAATTACTGTAGTCCATACCACTGTCAGTTTGCAACCTTCTCAGCATTCTTCTAAATGCCTGTGATTAGTCCTTCTTTCTCGTTTCCTTGTCAGACTCTCCCTCAGTATAATACCTCTCTTCTCTGACATCTCTGAGCACTAGTTAGACAGGGAGCAGTACGTCCTAGGCTGATTCTCAGCTATATGTGGACTGATGAACCCCAGATAGCTGTATGATGATTTCACTGCTGCACGTAGCATGCAGACTTTCCACAATTTTTGTCTTTTCTCTCTACCTAGATGCTAATCTTTTGTAAACCTATTACAAATTCTTGTCTTTGAAATGTCCTGTTCTTTCAGCTTTGACTGAAACTAGATAATGTGTTCAAAAGTTACCCAGAGAGAACTGGCAGTGTGATTCTGTAAGTAATCTTTCCTTCAAAAAATGAGGCCACAGAAATACAAAGGGGCAACTTCCCCCACACCCTCAGGACATTTTTTAGAATCATTCAACAGTTTGAGTTGGAAGGGACCTTTAAAGGTCACCTAGTCCAACCTCCCTGTAAGAAGCAGGAACATCTTCAACTAGATCAGGTTGCTCAGAGCCCAACCAAACATTGAATGTTTCAATCAAACACCTTTGTGGGGAACCTCTTCCAGTGTTTCACTACCTTCATTGTAATTTTTTTTTCCTATATCCAGTCTGAGTCTACCATGGTCTATTTTAAAACCATTACCTCTTGTCCTATCACAACAGGCCCTGCTAAAATGTTTCTCCCCATCTTTCTTACAAGCCCCCTTAGGTACTGGAAGGCCACTATAAGGTCTCCCTGGAGCCTTCTCTTCTTCAGCCTGGACAGCCCCAACTCTCTCAGCCTGTCCTCTCAGGAGAGGTGCTCCAGTCCACTCATCATCTTTGTGGATGAGGACTTCGCCTGAGGATGGAAGAGGTGTGTCGTAGTTCAACCCCAATCAGGACCAGACTACACAGTCTCTCTCTCACTCCCCCCACCATCCGAGAGAATAGGGAGAGATAATATAAGAAAAACAGATCGAGGTTTGAGATAAGGACAGGGAGAAATCCTTAAAGTTACTGTCATGGGCAAAAACAGACTCGACTTGGGGAAAACTATTCATTTGTTACTACAACTAGCAGGATAATGAGACAGAGAAACAAGATAATCTCCACCCCTCCCTCTTCCCAAGCTTAACATTATCTCTACCACCTTCCCCCCGCCCCGAAACGGCACAGGGGGGAAGAGGGAATGGGGGTCACCGACAGTTCATCACGTGTTGTTTTACGCCGCTGCTTCACAGTTGGGGGAAGAACTCCTCACATTCCTCCCTTGCTCCAGTGTGGGGTCCCACCCATGTGCCACAGTCCTTCATTAAACTGCTCCGGCGTGGGTCATCTCTTCCACGGAGTGCAGTCTCTCCAGACCGGCTGTCCCAGCGGGCCCTCCACGGGCCACAGCCACATTCAGGCATCCACCTCCCCCGGTGTGGGGTCCTTCACGGGCTCCAAGTGGATCTCTGTTCCTTCATGGACCTCCATAGGCTGCAGGGGGACAACCCGCTCCACCATGGTCATCACCACAGGCTGCAGGAGAATCTTGGCCAGGAGCCACATTATTCCTCCGCCTCCTTCTTCACTGACCTTGGTGTCTTCAGCTGTTTCTCTCACAAGAAAAGTTCTTCACAACAGGCTGGCAGACACCTCTCAGGATCTCTTCACATCATCCATCTCACTCCTCTCCACCTCTTGCAGGCAGGCCGGGCTGAGTTGGGCCCAGTCGGCTGCCTGGCGAGAGGCCAGAGGGTGAGGTCTGCAAGGCCCCAGAGGCCTGCGCCTCCCTCTCTGCACCTCTACCCTCGCTCAGCTTCTTCACATCTTCTCTTCTCTCTTTTTTTTTTTTTCTGTTTTCTCCTTCTTAAATACGTTATCGCAGAGGCATTATCATGGGACATTCTGCTCCCAATTGGCTCGGCCTTGGCCAGCAGCGGGTCCACCCCAGGCCCGGCCGAGTCCACTGAACAAAGGGGAGCGACTTCTAGCAGTTTCCTACAGAAGCTACCACCTTAGGCCCCCCTCACTAAACAAAACCACAACAGACAACAAGTCTTCTACAAGTGCAGAGGCAACAAAAGGAAGATGAGGGAAAATGTAGCACTACTGCTCCATGAGATGAAGTATTTTGTTACATGGACATGGAAACGGCTGATGTACTGAATACCTTCTTTGCCTTGGTCTTTACTAGCAAGACCTCACATATAGGAAAAGGCTGACAGTGCTGGGACTGCAGCCTGGAGAAGAGAAGGCTCAGCGGAATTGTTATAAATACCTGAAGGAAGGCTGCAAAGAGCACAGAGACAGGCCCTTTCAGTGATGCACAGTGACAGGAATAGAGGCAATGGACACAAACTGAAACACAGGAGGCTCCCTCTGAACATCAGGAAACACTATTTTTTTTTTGCTGTGAAGATGACTGAACAGTGGAATAGGTTGCCCAGGTTGTGGAGTCTCCATTCTCGGAAATATTCAAAAGCCTTCTAGATTCTGTCCTGGATAACTGGCTCTTAGTGGCCCTACCTGTGCAGTATGGTTGGTCAAGATGAGCTCCAGAGGTGCCTTCCAAACTCAATACTTCTCTGATTCTGTGATTCTGTGATTTTTTTTTTTTAAAGAAAGCAATTAAACCAGGATAAAAGCAATGGTATCTTGAGATAGAAAAGCTTCACATGGTTTGGGAATAGAAGATTTAGGATAGTTTGCTTGTCTGATAAAGTCTTTCCAAGTACTTCAATCTGCACTAACAGTATCTAGAATCCTAAATAATTTATAAAGAAAATATCAAGTCATCTTAAGGGTTAGCACACTTCACTGAAAAGTCACAGACATACGAGGGGCAGCTCTATACTCTTCTTATATTGTGAAAATGGTGACAACCTGTAGGCAGTTAAAACTTACTAGAATGATTTAAGATGTCAGTATTATGTAGAAAGTCACATATCAGATTCACTTATATTCGCCAAATCTTTAAATGGAACTCTGAAATTTGCTGTTAAAACTGAGAGTTTTAAAAACACTACCACCTCTTCAAGCATCAAGACCATTTAAAAACTATTTGAGATTATTTAAAAGTGGGTTAAATTTTCAAAATCTTCTGGTTGTTTTACTGAGATTTTTTTTTTCTTTTATTTTTCTCATTAATTTGTATTACCTAAAAACAACGATAAAGGAATGTGAAGCATCTAAAGTAGTTAAAGGAAATATTACCAAATAAGTACATAATACTTTGTCAAACATTTTGTTTCTATGAATATTTTGATTATTTGTTGGAGATAATAGTTATGCCACCTACACGTCATCCTTTCTGAAACTATATTGTCTACATTTTCACCTATTTTTTTTTTTCTTTTATATACAGCTCATTATCTATAGTTGGGCATGCTTATATTTTTGACCCTTGGGATATAGAAAATCATATAGAATTACTATAAAGAGAAGTTTTATATAAAAAAACCCCAACAAACTGTGAGAAATGCACTGCTTGCAAGAAAATGAACTGGAAAAAAGTTAACACATTTATGCTTTTTTTTTTTTTTTTATGTGGCCTGCATTCCAAAATAAGTAGCTTACCTTGAGCTCTAACTTCCAACTTAGCCAATAACATGTTCCCTCTTGGTGGTATTTATTTGTATTTCTCCTAGACCAAACAATTTCTTTATTAAATTGATATAAAGAAAAAAAAAAAAGATGTAAGAATGCTAATACATCAAAAATCAACATTTTATTACAGAAAATCAATATTGATCATGAAAAAAAAGAAAAACAAAAAGGAAGTATGCTTTTATAGCCAAGATAGCAATTAAATAAATACATTTTTTTTTCTTCATGTCAATAGCAGTAAAAATCTATGCCCTTTAAAAGAATATAAATAAAAGTTAAGGTCAAGATGCAATGGTTAAGTTTAATTTTCTGTAAACTTTAGCTGCATATAGATAATGTAGACATCCATGTCACCCCTGTCACCATTTATTGTAACAGAAAGCACTTCTGGAGTGTGCTTCATTTATTCTTGAAATGGACACTTGCTACTTGGCTTGTCTCAAAGTACTTTTTTATGTCTATTCTATTGAAAATAAGTTTAAACTGAATATCAGATATGTGTGTGTCTAGATTACACACAACTAATAAAGTGAGATTAATCTACTTTAAACATTCAAGGCCAGGCTAGACTGGGCTCTGAGCAACCTGATCTAGTTGAAGATGTCCATGTTGTCCCTGTTAGACTAGATGACCTTTAAAAATCCCTTCCAACCTAAACTACTTTATGATTCTATGACTCTACTAAAAATATTTTAATTCCATTTCTCAGTATGAAGTTTGGATTTCAAGCTCTAGTGGGGTAATAGAAATGGCCTTCAACAGACCTCTAGTCAAGCACTCTCTAAAGATGAACAGGTCAGATATTCAGAGACTCTACATGTAAACCTGTACAGGTGATGACTGAAAATTGCTAACTGCAAGAGCAAGTCTCATCTCTTGCTTAAGATGACCTCTCAACCTCTGAGTTGAAAGAGGTGCATTTTAGGCAATTCTACCCACTTATTCAAGCTGAACTGCTTTTAAGTATATCAAGAAATAAGAAATGAAAAAAAGAGAAGTTAGTAATAGCTGCTCTTTGCATAGTAACCTAACCCTTGGGCACTTACTCAAGTAAAGATAAAAGTAGATTCCAAACCCTCATGGAGCTCACGTCTCCAACACATGTTCTAGGTGAGAGGATAATTTTACAGTGGCAAATTAGGATAAAAATAAACACGTAGATGACTCCTGGCCAACTTGTCTACTTGATATCTCTACAGTTTATTTGCAGATTTTGTGTTAGTCTACCTTTAGAGAGATAGAAACAACCCATAGAGACACTGCAGTCCCTTAAATTCTCCTTTCTAATTCAGCTCTGTAGCCACTATTTCCTCTGATTCTTCAGTCCCCATAACACCTTTGTATTCTTGATTGAGCAGCAGCACAGCTTTACTGGGAAATACACCAAATTCCGCACCCCCTTGTCCCCACATATCCCATAATGTCCATGCAGTATAATAGTTTTTTTTTTTTTTTTTTTTTTTTTTTTTTTTTTTCCCCTGGAAGATATTACTGATCATTGAATTTCATTAATATTTAACCCCTTGCCTTAAATATCTAGGTAAGAGTAACACAAAGTGTTAGAAAATATTGGAGAGGAGGCAATCTGATCTGCTCTGGATGTTAGGTATTAAGAGTCCAAGTCAGTGTTCTGGTTCTGTCTAGAATAGAGTTAATTTTCACCTGAGCTGGGAGAGGAACTGGAGCTGGTGGTACCTGTGGCTAGGGGACGCAGCTGGGATAGTTTACTAATTGGCCAACAAGACTGGAGGTAAGATGGTAAGAAAGAAGAGTTCTGATGAAGTTTTTGTAAGAATTCTGACTGAGTAAAGGCCTCAGCATGGTGCTGGTTCAATTGTCACTTTCTGCAATGCTAAATTTTTCATTCAGTTCTGTATGTACATACATACAAAAAAAAGACTTCAGTAGACTACCTAGTCTAACCTTTACGAAAGTACTATGATCCTCAGATTCCATGAGCAGGCCAGATGATTCGTTAGCACAAACAAGAACAACATACATTTGATATTACATATTTTTAACTTTAATTTTAATAAATTACACAAACTATTCATAATCTACATTAATTATCTGCATATGTATGTTATTCTCATCCTTAGCACCGTATTAATAAGCTACATACTTTGCAAATACTCAATATAACTTATGAAGCATTGTATGCAGTTAAAAAATATGAATTCTCCTGGTAGCCATCCATAGCATGCTAAGACCAGCCAAAGTTTTATGGAAAGTGTCTGTCTTCAAGTAAAAAATTTTTTAAAAATAGCATTCTCTTAATTCTTCATTTAGAACATTTTTTTTCCTCAATTTATTCCTGAATTTCTTTTCATGTTATCTTTGATTTTGAGTATGCTTATGAGCTTATGAGTCATTCTTTTCTCCTACCTTCTCATCAGCTATTAGTAAAAAAGATGCTAAACAAACACCTTTTGACCTTGATCTGCCCTGTTTGATCAATATTATTTGCTCAGCATTTCAGTTCAGCAGAATCTGTTTCTCCCTTCTGCCTTTGATTTTATAGATAACCTTTTAAATAGCCACAAAGGGAAACACTGCTGTATTGCTTTCCTGATACTATAAATTTTGGAGTTTAAGTTGAGAGCACAGGTTGTGGAATTTGTGCTATATCTTATTCAGAATTAAATGTTTTCAGAATCTTTAGTGTTAGAATAATATCTGCATGATTTTGTGTTCCAATGTCAACTGAAAACAACTCCCTGTCTTAAGTGGGAGCTTCATTAGAATCACGAAACAACATAACATTGCAAACTACTCAGAAATCATAAAATTTTAAAACTGAGGATTCCTGTACAAAGTAAATTGGCTTACGTGTTCACAGACGTTATAATACAGTCTTTAGTTATAGCACCTTACTATTCTTCCTAGAAGTAAATTCCAATGTTTTTACCCCAAAGTAAAGGACTAATACTTCAGAAGCAAAGTTATCATTAAAAGTATATATTTATATTTTTAAATAGTAAAACCACATACTTTCTTTTAGTGCCATTTTTCTAAAATTAGTTCTTTATTTTACATCCAATATTTCCAAACTTAATACTCTAGACCTAGCACATTATATGTAAAACCTCAAACTGAATGTTAAAAACTAGTAGCATTATAAACAAGAAAAAAATAAGACTTCATAAATGTGTAAAAAATGTCATGAGATCAAGTAAATCACAAGAAAAATATTGTGATGAATATGGATCTTCACCTATAGTAATACCTGAAAAAAGATACACTTTCTCAATTTTACTGCTTCTGAGGTTTTAAATTTGATTCTAAGAAATGCTCAGAAATATAAGCGTACATGTCTTGCTGAAACTACAGACTTCATAGTTTTTTTTAGTAGTATTTATTTTCTAGTATTCTAAAATACTTTTCTAGTATTTTAAAAAAGAGTGTCTCTTGAATATATTCCTTCCTTTCAATAATAATAAATTGTTTCATATCAGAGCCAGACAAACCTCATGCTCACCGTGGAATACACCAAAGCAGGACTTTAAAAGATATTTATCCAGGGTATGCACACATACATAATAAGTTCTTCCACATACCCCAATTTAGACAAAACTTGAGTACATGGTTGTACCTGAATTGATTATTCCTGCTTAGAAATAGGATTAATTTACTTAGGTGCAGTGCTTTTATGTCCCGTTTATAACCTCTGGGCCCTGGATTATAATAATTTTACTGCTTCATTTTGTTTATGTGCTCATTTAAATCTACTCAAACTGTCTCTAGCTAAGATTTGCAGTGCACTGGATAGATCTTAGAGGATATTAACTCCAAAGAAGTCCCAGAAACTACTGTAAGAAAGTGAACCAGGGAAATAAACACATCATACTATTTAACTTTATGCACTTCTTTTGACCAAAGACAAATCGAATATATAAGTAGAATGCATCTTGGTTTCTTACTGCTTTGCTACTATATATTTCTGGAACTGTAAAAAACAGATTTGTTAATTTCTGACAATGGAATGGGATTAAGATATTGTGCTATCCCAGTAATCAGCCTGATCCTGGAAGGTAGACTGGAAAAAGAGAAAAGTTCTGCGCTGAGAAATGAATTACTGCATTAAAGAGAAAAAGGCATTTAAGAGTATAGATTATCCCCTGAAGGATTAGCACTAAATAATCTTCAGCAGCAACTTTGGTAATTCAAACACACCTTCAAGTACTGACTGAAGCATAGGAGCAGGGCACTCTGAGGAGCATGTATGATTGCACAGACCTGAAGAGGTGCAAGGGATCAGCACATCTGATGACAATCTCTAGGTAGGAAGATACAGCATCAGGTCATATTTTGACTCCGTATTCAAAGTCTTTGTTTTCAACACCTTCAGTCCTCCTATTTCAGTACTTACACTATGACAAAGTTCTTTTCATATTCTTTCCTAGTGTCCAGGCATTTCAACACCAAGTACGGTAGAGAATGGATTCTTAAAAGTCTTACTATAGAGTCACCTAAGGGTGCCTGTATGAGGCATGTAAATACACCTCAACTCACACGTAATTGCTGGCCTCATCTCAATACTCCTCTGCTCTGGTCCTTAGCTTTGTCTTTCTCACCCCAAGGGTCAAAATAGCCTGCTTGGGCAGAAATGCTGATGTTTGAACACCTGGTCCTGTGTGCAGTCTGTAACTGCTGTGGAAAGATGCTTGAGTAAGACTTCTTACATCAATGTTTCATATTGGCTGGTTATTAGGAAAGGGATAATAACATAATGAGCTGTAAGGAAAAGATTTTTAATGTTAATGGGTGAGAGTGAGAGGAGTAGATAAGAATCATTGCTGACTGACACACTCCTGGCTCACACTGCTCACCTGCTGCTTGGTGGATAGAGTACAAAGGTGGTTATTGCTCCCTTCATCTCCCTATGCTTCTTAGACAGATGCAAGCTGCACGGAATGGACCTCTCTGGTGCAGCCTATATCCATACAACCTGTTTCAAATAAAAAGAAATCCTTGAAGCTTACAGATAAAATTCACTCAATTTCGAGGAAGCAAAGTTCAAAAATTCAGTATGGGTAGCTCTCCCGGTCTCTAGAGAATGCAGACTTTAAAAAAAATAGAGAAAGAAAGGAAAGAAAGAGAAAGTGATCGACCTGAACAAGAGACAGGAAGAGCAGAGGGAATGAAAATAAGGTCCTTGAAGATACTAACTACTTCCAAGCTTAAAAAAAGATAAAAGGAAAGGCTGACTTTAAAGCAAACTCACTGCAGAAAGTAAGTGATACTATAAACATGAATAGGAGTGAGGCACTATGAGAGCACTGACATGTATAATGTGTGAGCTTGAGAGAAGGAGTTCAACTCCTTCAGATAAATTTCATGAGGTCAAAAAAAATACCATCTTAAAAAAATAAAACCTCACCAGTTCTAAGGGCAAAAAAAAAATATGGTAATTAACTAAAAAGTCAATATCTGTAGGTGATAGCCTAATAAAGTCGCTGACTAAAAGGCTAGTGGGAAGAAAAAAACCCTCCTCTATCAGATCTTAATAAAATGCTCTTATTTTAAAAATAATCAATAGGTTAATACTTACGTAATGTTTCTGTTGGGTTTTGATTTTCACTGACAAGTTCCACATTTAGATTCTTGAGGGGAATGACCAACTGACCAATCATCAGCAGTGTTTCTCAGGGCTCAATCCTAGGGCCAGTTCCGTTCAATAAATTTAGCAGTGATCTGGATGCAGCACCTGAATGCAACATTGGTAAGTTTGCTGACGATACCAAACTGGGAGGCGTTGTTGACTCACTTGAGGGATGAGAGGCCTTGCAGAGGGATCTAGATAGATTGGAGTATTAGGTAATTACTAATGAGATCAAATTTAACAAGTCCAAGTGCTGGATTCTGCACCCGGGATGGAGTAGCACCAAGCACAAGTATAAATTGGAAGAGGAGTGGCTGGAGAGCAGCCCTGCAGAAAGGGATCTGGGGGTGCTGGTTGACAAAAGGCTCACTATGAGTCAGCAGTGTGCCCTGGCAGCCAAGAGGGCAAACCACATCCTGGGGTGCATCAAACATAACATAACCAGTCAGTCAAAAGAGGTGATTATCTGGCTGTATTCAGAATTGGTGCAGCCTCACCTTGAGTACTATGTGCAGTTCTGGGCCCGACAATTAAAGAAGGGTGTTGAGGTCCCTGAATGTGTCCAGAGGAGGGCAACAAAGCTAGTAACAGGGCTGGAAGGAATGTCATATGGGGAGCGGCTAAGGACTTTGAGTTTGTCTGATTTGGAGAAAAGGAGGCTGAAGGGTGACCTCATTGCTCTCTAGAGCTTCCTGAGGAGGGGAAACAGAGAGGAAGGTTCTAATCTCTTCTCCCTGGTATCCAGTGATAGGACACATGAGAACAGTTCAAAGCTGCAGCATTTCTTTACCAAGATGTTGGTCAAACACTGGAACGGGCTTCCTAGAGAGGTGGTCAATTCCCCAAGCCTGTCAGTGTTTAAGAGGCATTTGGGCAATGTCCATAGGAAGTTGCTTTACCTTTTGGTTAACCTCGAAGTGGTTAGGCAGTACAACTACATGATCATTGTAAGTCCCTTCCAACGGAAAATCTTCCCTTCCCTTCCCCTTCCCCTTCCCCTTC
>WHYT01017487.1:923606-938124 GCA_009806455.1 Tetrax tetrax
ACTCTCTGAGTGCGGCCATCCAGCCAACTCCTTATCCACCGAGTGGTCCATCCATCGAACCCATGCCTCTCTAGTTTAGAGAGAAGGATGTCATGCGGGACAGTGTCAAATGCCTTGCACAAGTCCAGGTAGATGATGTCCGTTGCCCGTCCCTTGTCCACCGATGCTGTTACCCCGTCATAGAAGGCCACCATATCGTGTATTTATAGTTTACTCTGTATAACTATTTTTTGTTAAGTCACAGTGGGTTGACCTTGACTAGCTCTCAGATACCCGGTAACTCACTCTCTCAGTCTTCCTCCACAACAGAACAGGGGACGGTGGGAAAGATCATGGGTTGAGATAATGACAGGCAGATCCTTTACCAGTTGCCATCAAAGGCAAAACAGAGTTAACTCAGGAAAAAATATCTTTTTTCCCATTGAAATATTTTTTTTTTGATAGTGAGAAACAAAAGCAAAATTAAAAATGCATTCCTTGTACCTTCTCAATTTTCCTAGGCTCAATTTCATTCCTTCATTCCAAACTCCTCTGCGTCCTTCCACAGGAGGGGATATGTATGTTTATCAGACAGGGACATTGCAATAAGACCATCTTTTCTCCTTGATTTTTATTTTGTGTTAAAAGAAATTTTAAGTACATATTCTATATGCTTAAAATAATTTATATTGTATAAATATAATTATATAGAGAGTAATTTCCAATGTCCTTCTCCATGAATACCAATATGATATTATTCTAAGATTACAGCTCAGAATTTTTGTTCTATACAGTGAGGGTCTGGCCACCTAATATCTATGATTACATAGTAGGTATTTTGTGAAATGGTACCATGAAAACTAAATATCTAAATTCCAGAAATTCTATGATAAGAAGTACATCTCATGTTCCAGTTCCTCAAAGGATTTTTTTTAAAAAAACAATTGAAAAATGTTTTTCAAATCATGTGATCATTTTTACTTATAATCTTAAAAATCTTATCTAAACTTCTTCATATTTGCTCAACAAAAAAACATTTGTAACATTAAAAATTTAAATATTCATACCCTAGATCAGATTTGCAGCTGGTAGAGCTAGAATGATTTATACCAGCTGAAAGATAGGACTTAATGTTTTTTTTTTTTAAAAAGAATTGTAACTAAAAGTGATATAGTACAATATAGTTTCTTACATGACAGCTTATGTCAAACGTCAGTATATGATTTATATAGGAAAAATTTAAAATGCTATATAAAGCAATAAAATCTAATGAAAGAGACAGCATGTACGGAAAACTCTACATAAAATCTTGAATAGCAGCTATTTGTGAGTTCAAGTAATCATTAATGCTGATTCTTTTAGTACTACAAAGTGTACCAGCAGCAATATGACTATTATTGTTCAGGCATCAAAAAGACAGTCTATTGATGTGTCTGAACACTTTGCTATACAATTCCCTGTCATGTTATCTTTTGACACAAAAACGTGTTGTCTGCTTTCAAGTGTTCAGGATCCAAGTTGTGATACCAAGTAGGGAGTAGAGGGGGTAGAAAAAAAAGGTAATTTTTAATGGTTCTTAATATTTGTCTTCTAATACTGTATCACAATGTCTTTCATAGAACTTTTAAAGTTCTGTTGAAGCTTTTCATGATACCGTAACATCTGTGAATGGATGCCAACCAACTGTAAAGAAACTTTTGTCAAAACATGTTCAAAATTATATGATCAAAGATTCTTTTTTTTTTTGTATACCAGCCCATAGCTGTGATTTTTACCTGTCCTTTCTGGAGTCAGTTCCTTGGTTACTTTAATTTTATCAATGAGCTACCTCTGATAAGGGCTGCTACAGTACCTTTGAACATAAACGTAAGTTTTGTTAATTTCTCAATACCAACACTATGCCCTGTGTGACAACATTTCAAAGTCCTTTATCAAAATACCTTATGCATTTTTTTTTTCTCACTATATGAAGCATTCCTGACTAAGCAAAGAGAGCTATCAATAATAACAGTCAGTCAGAATTTATACTTTTTCAGCACTCAGTATCTAGAGTCAAATTTCCTTAATTGTAAATAATTAAACAATCCCGATTTAAATGCTAAGCAATTCCCTTAACAACACATTAGTAACATCAACATCTGTTTCAGTAAATCTTCTTTATCATATTCAAGCAGGTAATCAAAGTCTCAGGGCTGTTTGTCATAGAGTATCACTAAAGGAAATTTATACGGCAAAATAAAAATAAGTGGAAAACTATTGAGATGGAGTATTCTGTGTGGTACAGGTCCTCATATTTATTCAGGATTGCATCAAGTTTTTACACAAAATCATTCTGTAACCTCGTATCTCTGGAGAAATGGGGTATGCCAAATAATACTACCTGCTATACAGACTAATAACTCGTAAACCATCATCTTAGTATTTCAGAGATATGCTGGAAGAGAGGGCAGCTGATTCCAGGATTATTTCTTTACTATATAGAAATTATAAGAAATATTAAATACTTCCACTTTTTTGAATTCTCACTACCAAGAATTCTTTTTGAACTGAGTATCTTATGAGGCAGAAGATCATATTGCACAGGCATTTAATGTTAGACCACCAATTTAGGAAAAGAAAAAAAAACCTAAGCTTTTGGCTGTACTTCACCTGAGAGCAGAATCTACAGTTATGGTAGTACATAGACATGAGACATACATGTTCTTCGGACATGAGGGCAAAATTAATGGCACAGCTGGCATCCATATAGCACATATGGGTTCTCCTCCAGATCAGAGTGGCCACCTTCTTATTGGGAAAGTCTCCAGGCCATGCTATTCTCTGGACAGTGTTCATATTTTGTCTTTCCGTTAACTGGCATGGATGAAAAGTAAGCTAAGGGATGCTATTATTAAACTGTTTGCATGACAGCAGACAAATTCTTGACTCCATGACTTGGTCTTGTGTAGGTTACTAGTCTGGATGTAACCTAAGAGTTCAACTACATAGTTCTGACAGACAGTGGAGCACTACAAATATCAGAAAACTCAGTTGTCCCATAATTTAGACTGTAGAAATTTGCAACAGAAATAATAAAATAGGTATGGACAGAGAATGGCAGAATGGATGTGGAGGCAAAGAAAATAGCAGCAGCAGAAGAACAAAATCATAACCAGGGAGACTTCTTATCTACCGGGCATGCTCCCTGGCCCTGAAGCCTCTGAGAAAGAAAGCAGCAGTAGTATACAGCTTCTTTCTATCCTTTAAATAATAAATCTTTTAAAATATTCCTGTTCCTTCAGTGTACGACTGGACAACTGCTTGTAATATGTCCTTTACGTGCACAAATGTAAGGAAGGAATTGTTTAATCCTAAACTTTCCATTTTCATTCATTGAATTGGGTAAAAATAGCTGAGATAAATTAGAAAAGCTGCACAATCTATCCCATGATCTTGTGCTCTTACAATTCTAGACTAATTAATTCAGCAGTACTCACTCAGAAATGCTGAGTTAAGGAAGTCTTTGAATTTCTTGCCTTTGATTAACATGGGTTCATATCCATAATCTTATAATAGAATATTTCAGTATGCTATCAAAAATCCAAATACATGATAACAAAGTTAAGCTAGAATCCATTAACATATTATGGGACTGTTGTTAATAATGACACTTTGTACTGATACCAAATATCTAGTATTTTTACATTATAGTCTGTTATCTCACTTGGGTTATGTACAGAGATATAGTTCCTTTTCCTATTAGTAGTTTTCCACTACTGTTTTTCCTCTTGGTGAATCTTTGCAATAGTGTGCTGCAAATATATTGTCTGCTGAAAGTGACCCAGCCTTATTCATGACCTTATTCATTCAAGCTTTACCTGTTTTCTGTCTGTTGAAGTACTGGAGACCTCTAGCAAGGTCACTACCTGGCTTCCAGAGCAAAGCTGACTTAGAGTTCCTGAAGGTGTGCACCACATTTACACAGACAGCTCACAAGAAAGCTCTAAAATATTCTGTGGTTGGGGAGAGATCAGAGAGATCTGGATGTAAGTTAAACCACATTTACAGCTTCTATTTAATTGTAAGCACAGATATTGAAAGCAATATGTTTACTTTTTTTCCATGTGTGTGTGTGTGTGTGTCGTTTCCTCACCTTTGGAATATTCTTTGGGATGGAGAACCAAACAAAAAAAAAACAATAAAACCCAAAACTGTTCAGGTGAGAAAATACTTCCTCCCTTTCTCCTTTTTTTTCTTACTTAGCTATACTGTCTTTCAGTCAAAATTCTTGACTGATGACTTCTATTTCCTTTCACCATGCTTGTTGCCCTCCTTTGGACACATTCTAATATTTTTATATCCTTCCTATATTGTTGAACCCAAAACTGCACACAGTACCCAAGGTGGGGCCACATCAGTGTTGACTATATGTGGGACAATTACTTCTTTAGATGGATTAGCTACACTTAATGCACCTCAAGATACGGTTGGCTGCCAGGGCACATTAGTGACTCATATTGAGCTTGTGTCGTAGATGGGAATGATGTACTTCACTTGTAAGGGAGAAGCAACAATTTATTTTATTGATATAAACCAGTGACTTAACAAAGTTTGATAATAAATGATGAATGCAACAGTGACTTAAAAAGCTTCAGTGGCAAGGTACACTGGTTTATTTCTGCAAAGAGGACAGGGTCAGACAAACCTGTCAGGGAGATCCTTCCATTGAGTCATGAGACTCCTTTTCAGAGAGGAGTCTGGGTTCAGCTGGATCCAATCTTAGTCCCAGGCTTGACCAATGATTTATGTCTAAAGGATTGTATGTGCACAATCAATCCTTTATATCACTTACCTAAGATTTCAAAGTTTAGCATGCTATTATTCACTTACCAAGAATCTATTGCAGCAAGGAATCTCTCAACCTTGAGGAGTAACCTTGAGAGGTGTCCTGCTCAAGGGGAGATCCTGTCATGCATCCTGCTGCTGTGCAGGAGAGCTCAAAGGGCTCTTGGGTTGCTCACTATTTATGGCGTAAGATACTTGACTAATAGCCATATTCACATACTGACTGTAGATGTTACTTTCTGTCAAATTTATCTGGGACTTTAAACAGCACTGTGATTAGAGGGGTACTCTGCCATTCCTTGGTTATTGTGTTATCTGTCACCTCAAATCAACTTGGAATCAGAGGCCACCATTACCATCAGGACCAGATACATCTATCGCTGATGGCTGTCACTTGTGCAGGGTTACAGGCAAAGTGGTCAGGCTGGGAGCAGGGAAGCACATTGTCACAACTTGCTATCAACTAAAACCCCTAAATCCCTTTCTGCAAGCCTGTACTCCAGCGTGTTGTCCTCCAGTCTAAAAGTACATCCAGGATTACACTGATTCGGGTGCAGAGTCGAGCATTTCTTGTTGTTAAATTTTGTACAGTTGGTGATTGGCTAGAACTCTAATCTATCAAGATCTCTCTGTAAGGCCTCTCTACCCTTGAGAGATTCAACAGCTCCTCCTAATTTAACAGTTGTTGACAAAGTTACCTTGTGTGCACTCAACTCCTTTGTCCAGGTAGAAACATTGAAGAGAATTGGCTCTAAATCAGCCAGTTGTTCATCCACCATATTGTGCATGAGACTTCAGAACAATTAACTGGGAAGGATGACAAAAATTTCTTTGTGAATAATTGTCTCCTTTGAGGGCTTAATTTCAAGGACTCTTATGGTATACTTAGCCCAGACAACATGATCCTGTTGGTCACTTCAGGCTTTACAAACTGTTCACATATTAATATCTTATACTTAGGGTATGATATTACTGTATAGAACTACGTTTTTGTAATTATTATTATAACAGTTATACATATGTATTAAAATAATTCCTTGCAAATATAAAGAGATATACAATTAAGAAGAAGAGGTGGAAATAAAATGAGACCATAACCATTGCAATGAATTATGTGTTCTAACCACTGTTTGAAAAAAATGAGCTCTCTGCACCTACAGTATTTGTCTCGATACAAGAGATTCCATACACTATGACAGAAAATTCTAATAACAGATGAATATTAGGAGTATTAGATTGCAGCAGAATACAATATAAACTTTAAAGCTTATTTTTTTAAAAAATATAGTTTTATTTATTACTTCTTCCAGTACTCAGTAAATATATTCCATACTATTTGTCAGTGTGCTATAAGCAGGCAACACAAGATTAGATCATATGTGATTATAATGATCTTCAATGTACACACACACATATTTATATAAAGGCTAGAATATAAATACTGAAGCTTTATCAATGTTCTGAAGTCCGAACTCTCTAAATTTCCTACGTTTATGGGAAAACTTTGAAGAATGTTTTTGTTAAGGAGTACGGACAAACCGAGAAAATATTATAAAGCTCTCCTGAACAGGTTGCAATCAAAAGGGGACTCTTCGCTTCCAGAATTAATGATGAATCTTAATTACATACTGCTATATACTTACTGAGATGTTCCTATAGTAAACAGAAAGATAGGAATTTAAGAAGTAAATGTGCTTTCTTTGCCCCTGGGGTGATGAGTTCAGTATTCTTCTTCAGGAAAGATTACACTAGACTAATTTCTGAAAAAAAATGCCTGAGTTCCTAGAAAAAGGTGGTATCAAGAAGATGATGCTTATGTAGGTGAAACTGATTGTTCTGGGTTTGTTTAGTGACGGAGGGGCTAAGGTGGCAGCTTCTGTAGGAAACTGCTAGAAGTTGCTCCCCTTTGTTCAGTGGACTCGGCCAGGCCTAGGGTGGACTCGCTGCTGGCCATGGCCGAGCCAATTGGTAGCAGAATGTTCCGTGATAACGCCTCTGCGATAACATATTTAAGAAGGGAAAAAAAAAAAAAAAAAAAAAAAAGATGTGAAGAAGCTGAGTGTGTGCGAGCCTTGTGAGCCTTGCAGGCCTCACCCTCTGGCCACCCACCCTCAGGCCCAGCCATCTGGGCCTGACTTGGCCCAGCCTGGCTGCAAGAAGTGGAGAGGAGATGAGATGTGAATGAGATATAAAAAGATCCTGAGAGGCGTCTGCCAGTCTGTTGTGAAGAATTTTTCCTGTGAGAGGAATGGCTCCATAGGCCAAGGTCAGTGAAGAAGGAGAGGGAGGAGTAAGGCCACTCCTTGCCAGAATTCCCCTGCAGCCTGTGGTGCAGCCCATGGTGGAGCAGGCTGTCCCCCCTGCAGCCCATGGAGGTCCACGGAGGAGCAGAGATACACCTGCAGGCCCCCACGTTGGGGCAGGAGGAGGCCTGAAGGCAGCTGTGGCTCATGGAGGGCCCACTGGGGCAGCCTTTCTGGAGGGACTGCACCCCATGGAAGAGATGACCCTCGCTGGAGCAGTTTCACAAAGGACTGTGGCCTGTGAGAGGGACCCCGCCAAGGAGGAGGGGAGGAATGTGAGGAGTTCTTCCCTCAGTGACGAAGCAGTGGAGTGAAATGTGTGATGAACTGACCACAAGCCCCATCCCTCTTCCCCCCTTTGCCGCTCGGGGTGGGAAAGTGGTAGAGAAAATGGTAAGCTCAGGAAGAGGGAGGTTGGGGGAGGGATTGGGGCAGGTTATCTTGTTCTCTGTCTCATTGTCCTGCTAGTTTTAGTAATAAATGAATAGTTTTCCCCAAGTTGAGTCTGTTTTGCCCATAACAGTAACTTTAAGGATTTCTCCCTGTCCTTATCTCAAACCTCAAGCCATTTTTCTTATATCATCTCCCACTGTTCTCTTGGAGGGTGAGGGGAGTGAGAGAGAGACTGCACAGTCTGGTCCCAATCAGGGCTAAAATACAACACTGATTTATTTTCTTTCTAGACAATTTGTCTCTGACACTAAAAACATTAAAGTAAATTATAAATGTTTTAAATATATAAAAACAGATCAAGAAGTGAGTTAATCTTTTATTATTTAATATGTAATAATTTTCTTTCATCACAAAACAAAAAAAAATGCAATACAACAGAACTAGTTCAGGATGCTTAACATTATTTTTAAACTGCTTATAGGAATAGTAAAGGCAGAAGTCTGTGAAAGAAAGTTTTCAAGAACAAGGTCTTCAAATCTTTCTAAACATTTTTTGTCATAATCTTGTCTTACTCAATATTTGTACTCAATACGTCTGTGCCTCTATCTGATATCATTAAGCTATAAAACATATTTTTCCAAGCTCCCTTAAATGTCCACTGGAACATCCTATCTTATTGCAATTACTTCATTACTATTTCATTTTTATTCAATCCAGTAAGCAATTCTTAACCAGAGAGTAAAAAAAACCAAACAAACAAACAAAAAAAAATGGAAAAGGAAAATACTCTGATCTTATTTTTTCTTCTCTGGTTGACAAGCCACTACTATAATCTTTCCTGCTTAAAAGGCTTGTATTGTGGTTCAGTACCGACCAACAGTTCAGCCCCACACAACCTCTTTCTCAATCTCTGCTACAGTGAGGTGAGGGAGAGAATCAGAAGGGTAAAAGTGAGAAAACTCATGAGTTTAAATTAAGACGTTATAATAGGTAAAACAAAATAAGGAATTAATTTGCCACTACTCATCAGCAGGCAGATGTTTATCCATCTCCAAGAAAGCAGCGCTCCATCAGGTACAGCATTTACTCAGGAAGACAAACACCATAACTCAAATGTCCTTCCTCCTTCTTCCCCCAGCTTTTATTGCTGAGCACAATGCGATATGTTATGGAATATCCCTTTGGTCAGTTGGGGCCAGCTATCCCAGCTGCATCCCCTCCCAAATTCTTGTGTACCCCTGGCCTACTTTCTGGTGGGGCAGTGTGAGAAGCAGAAAAGACCTTGACTCCGTGTAAGCACTTCTCAGTGACAGCAAAAACATCCCTGAGTTATCAAACGCTGTTTTCAGCAAAAATCCAAAACATAGCACCATGAAAACATCTATGAAGAAGTTTAATGCTATCCCAGACAAAATCAGTACAGCTAGCCAACCATGCTAATATGACTAAATATCTTTCATGTATGTCAAGTTACACCAAATAAATACATTTATAGGATCCAATAACTACATTTTCTTAATGCAATTTTCCTCCTTGTGTTTCTAGGTATTTATCTTTGCCCTATTTCCTCAGTTGCCTCAGCTAAGGAAGACTCCAGAAGACATGTTGTTAATTATTTTACAAGCCTATCAATGGTGCTTTACCAAGTAAAGTCCAAGACCCTTCAGCAGCAGCTGATTTCAGTTGCTGTTATTTCCTCCTAATGCAGCTGGGGTGGGATAACTGCTGATGCTGTTGTGAAAACAGCTGCACAAACTATGCAGCCAACTGGAGCTGGTTGGCAGCAAGCTGCTGAATACAAGCTGCTGCTTATTTGGAACAACAGCATTCTACCAGGGAGCACTGATATTTGTCGCTGTAGCGGGTTGATAGTGGTGCCAGGTAGGAACTTCTGAGGATTTAATCTTAGCTCCCATTTCTAGCTAGTATTCTGTTACATCCTCCAGATTATTAAAGGCCAAAAGGCTAGCTAAAGAGTTTTGGATATGATTCCATGATGGTGAACACAAAATGAGGGAGATTTTTTTTTCTTTGTATCTAGTGGTAAGAGCCACTTGGCTGTGTGAACATAGCCACTGAGTAATATGCGTTAGTTAATGCATTCAGCTTTTTTGAGTAGAGTGTTCCGTGCAGATAAATACAAACTTTTGTAGATTTAGATTAAAAAAAATCCATAAATTATAGAGGGTTGAGACAGATAATTCACATTTGGAGACATTTTGTATACTGAAAATGCTCCATCACAGTTCGCTTATTTGGCTAGCATGATGGAAAAACCCTTAAATATTAAAAAAAGCTATTCACATAATCAGTAAAAATAAAGAATGGAGAGAATAGGGAGGATCATAGACACAAACCCTTCCTGAAGTAGAGCTGTTTATTTTACATTAGAATACACTTATTTTATAAGATAAATATTTTATTTCATAAAATATGAGGTGCTGTCTGTGCTCTAAACTACCACCTTACCTTCAGGAATCAGATAGCTGATTAACTTTCTTAACAATTTAATAAGTCTGCATTCTTTAAAGGAGCCTCTGTGTTTAGCATGTTGGTAACCCATGGCAAATGTGAGACAACTTAATTTAGTGTTGACCTTTTTTTTGTTGTGAATTAAACTAAATTCCATTCAGCTCATACTTCTCTTAAGCCAAATAAACAGAGTCATGCAACTACTGAAAATTACCTGAAATATAAAATCTGATCTCAAAGTAATTCTTCTAGATACCTTTGTAAAATTTTAGGTTTACCCACTGACTCAATGGTAGATGTTCTGAAGGGAGTTTGACAAATGAAAATTTAAACAAGGTTTTTCTCTCTTTTCTTGTCTGTTTACTCTATCCTGTTCAGAATTACTGCCAGTAGACAAAGTTGAAATGTAGGTTTTGTGGGTTTTTACCATTTCAAAACTTGGATTAGAATATTAAATTTTAATCCAGACCAATGTTCTTCTGCACCTGAAATCACACAAAACAGAAAGCCTGTTGTCGTAGTTCAGCCCCGATCCGGACCAGACTACGCAGTCTCTCTCTCACTCCCCCCACCCTCCTAGAGAACAGGGAGAGATAATTTAAGAAAAGAGAGATAATTTAAGAAAAACGAGTCAAGGTTTGAGATAAGGACAGGGAGAAATCCTTACCATCACAGGCAAAAACAGACTCGACTTGGGGAAAACTATTCATTTATTACTACAACTAGCAGGATAATGAGACAGAAAAACAAGAAAACCTCCTCCACCCCTCCCACTTCCCGAGCTTAACATTATCTACCTTCCCCCTGAGCAGCAAAGGGGGGAAGAGGGAATGGGGGTCGCGGTCAGTTCATCACGTGTTGTTTTACGCCGCTGCTTCACAGTTGGGGGAAGAACTCCTCACATCGCTCCCCTGCTCCAGTGTGGGGTCCCACCCATGTGCCACAGTCCTTCATTAAACTGCTCCGGCGTAGGTCATCTCTTCCACGGAGTGCAGTCTCTCCAGACCGGCTGTCCCAGCGGGCCCTCCACGGGCCACAGCTTCCTTCGGGCACCCACCTCCCCCGGTGCAGAGTCCTTCACGGGCTCCAAGTAGATCTCTGCTCCTCCATGGGCTGCAGGGGTACAACCTGCTCCACCATGGTCATCACCGCAGGCTGCAGGGGAATCTTGGCCAGGAGCCACATTACTCCTCCCCCTCCTTCTTCACTGACCTTGGTGTCTACAGCTGTTTCTCTCACAAGAAAAGTTCTTCACAACAGGCTGGCAGACACCTCTCAGGATCTCTTCACATCATCCATCTCACTCCTCTCCACCTCTTGCAGGCAGGCCGGGCTGAGTTGGGCCCAGTCGGCTGCCTGGCGAGAGGCCAGAGGGTGAGGCCTGCAAGGCCCCGGAGGCCTGCGCCTCCCCCTCTGAGCCTCTGCCCTTGCTCAGCTTTGTCACATCTTCTCTTCTCTCTTTTTTTTCTGTTTTCCCTTTCTTAAATCCGTTATCGCAGAGGCGCTATCACGGGACATTCTGCTCCCAATTGGCTCAGCCTTGGCCAGCAGTGGGTCCGCCCTAGGCCCGGTCGAGTCCACTGAACAAAGGGGAGCGACTTCTAGCAATTTCCTACAGAAGCTACCACCTTAGGCCCCCCTCACTAAGCAAAACCACAACACCTATGTTGATGAAAATACTGATGTATATTATTTCAGGAATGAAATACACTGCGTGCATCTTGCAATGCCTGATTGAATTTTAAGTGATTTATGTCAGTATTAGTAGTACTTCTGTTCACTGACTCAGAACTAGAAAATTCACGAGTTCATGTAGTAGTTGTGAAATTTTCAAAGCCTGACTGGACTGATTTCTTTAGACAGAGATACTTCGGGGATTTCACCTCCTGAATCTACTTATTGTCCTATACTGAAGCTCTTGATCTCATCTGAAACTGGGTTCATAGTTCCCTAGCCATGCTAAAGCTATGGCTTTAGAGATTCTGCACACCAGAAATACCAGATATCTTAATATATCCACATATCTAGCACCTGTGTAACTGGAGGGGCTGACAAGGAAAAGTTAGTTATATTTCCATCATAGAAAATTCTGCTTTTTGTAATTACAATGACATCTCAAGAAACAATTCCTTTCAAGAAATAGATATATGCTAGCAAAAAACATTTTATGTTTTTTTTTCCATTTCATATAGTGAATAGATTTTGGTGGCAAGTAAAGAGAACTGCGAGCTGTTGTTTATAACTGTGATGAGTCTTTATTATAACAAAGAAAACAAACAAAAAAAAATCAGTTTAACAGGAAAACCTGGTGAAGGAGAGGGACATCAGAGTCATATTAGGTATCAGATTTCTCATCAAACTGCTTATCAGCAAATTTTAACAGCTAGGTTTAATATAAGTGTTCCACAGGCAGTTAAATTTCAACCTTTTAAGGCTAAAGTTTCCCTTATAAAATAAATTTTTAAAGTTTGACAATTATCACACTGGCATATGATGACCTTGTGTGCATTTGGTGCCATTTTACGTTTTGTGAGTTTTCCTTATTTTGTTACAGCCAAAATGTTTATTTATGTCGTGTCCTATTTCACCCCTATGAAGCAAAAATATCTTGAAGAGCACGAATTGATTTAAAGGTAATGTTTAGAATGACTTGGAAATCTGCAAATGAAACTATTCAAAGGATGAGGAATAGATCCAGCATGTTGCCTTTGGGAGTAATTTTCAAAGGACAGAGAAGGGAGCTCCTGCATTATGCTTGCGAGGCTACTGCAGAATAGAGCCAAAACCTTACTGGAACATTTGAATTTTTTTTATAACTCCATCCATTTCCACCTCAAAACATAAAACCTCTCACAGGAGCTTTATAGGACTCACAGAGAGAAGTTAAGGAGAAGGAAAGGGAAATTGTCATTACCTAAAACTATCTGCTAAAAGAGAATTATTTTTTTTTTCTTAAGGGAAATAGGTATGATCTTGAATAGGGGAACAGTTTTTTTAAAAAGCTCTCACTAAGCCAAATCCAGCTATTGGAAGAACAGGAGATATGAGGAAGCTAGAAAAAGAATACAGCAGTGTGATCACAGTTTGGATTCACTTTTGTGGAGCTATGTGCGAAGAGCCATACATGACATATATCATATTGCACAAGGATTCTGATTTTCTTTTTTTTCTCTACTTTCAAGTGTTTTGCTTTGTAAGAAGAATAATATGTTTTAGACTTTTTTTTTTTATAGAATATTAAATCATGCTCTAGATGTCTTAGGGCCAGGTGAAAGAACTCTTGCTGCATAATAGATTGTCATGCACTTTGTTCAGACTTAAGGCAGTTGAATAGAAGAAACATGGTAAGGTTAATAAAGTACCTATAAAAGTCACAAAACCCACAATTTTTAATATTATTTTGCAACTGCTGTGAAATTATTTCCAAACTATTTTTGCTTTGACACTTTTTTCGTCTTTACCACTGTGTACCACTCTTTGTACCACTCTTCTTTTACCACTATATACTTAGAGCAAGAATGCTAAGAAGAAACAAGAAAGTATATTCTTGAAAGATATAGTACTACTGGCAACAATACTCAGAAAACGTAACATGGGGTGAAGATTACCCTTTTATGTTTTTATTATTACAATTTTTTTTAATTGGATGTTTTCAGATTTACAGGTGAATCTTCCCTAAATGTAGATACTTAGATTTAAGAGCTATCTTTGTAACTATTTCACCATCTTGATTTCATCTGTTGCTATTTAGTTGGAGTTGGAGTTGCTATTTAATTTCACTTTACATATAAATTCTTCATAAATAATTATCTTCTTAGAATATCTGCACATAGCCAGCAAATGTAGGCATTCCAATTTCCCTTTCATTTAGTTATGTCACAGTTTAGCACCACTTGGGACCAAGATGCACAGTCTCTCTCTTGCTTACTCCCTTACCCTCCAAGGGAATGAGGAAGAGATAATATAACAAAAAAAGGCTCAAGGTTTGAATAAGGACAGGGAGAAATCATTAAAGTTACTATCACAGACAAAACAGACTTGACTTGGGGAAAACTATTTATTAATTAATAAAACCAAAACAGGATCATGTGGAAGAGAACAAAACAACTTCCCTCCACTCCCCTCTCTTCTTGGGGTTAATTTTATGTTAAATTATCTCTATCTCCTTCCCCTACCCCAAGCGGCACAGGGGGAATAGGGAATGGGGGTTATCACCAGTTCATCACATGTCACTTTATACCGCTGCTTCCTCCTCAGGGGAAGAACTCCTCACATTCTTCCCCTGCTCCAGTGTGGGGTCCCTCCCACAGGCTACAGTCCTTGATAAACTGCTCCAGTGTAGGTCATTTCTTCCACGGGGTGCATTCCCTCAGGAAGAGGCTGCCTCAGCACAAACCCTCCATGGGCCACAGCCTCCTTCTGGCATCCACCTGCCCCAGCGTGGGGTCCTCCATGGGCTGCAGGTGGATCCCTGCTCCTCCATGGGCTGCACAGGGACAGCCTGCTTCACCATGGTCTGCACCACAGGCTGCAGGGAAATCTCTGCT